>JAUBNY010000511.1:4450640-4515903 GCA_032275445.1 Crypturellus soui | reverse complement strand
TCACACCAATTTCAGATGTGGTGGGATGATGTGAATGTACCACTTAGCCACAAATTGCAGAGAGAAACCTCTTCCAAACCTTCTCAGTTACAACCTAGTTAATATGATGAATCTTGACAGTTGTTCCCTCTTGCAAACTTATATTCCGCTTAGCATCACTCTGATAATATTTTCATTATTTATATAAATGTGTAATAAACCTCTAAATCCTCCCAAACTCTTTGCTCTAAACTTATCTTGCATCATGGCAAGAGTCTGCAAGTCAACTAACAATTTCTTTTGTTACTTTTAGATTTGTTAGCCAGCAAAACTGGAAGGCATCATCCTCTTCCTGCACTAGGATTTCACCAGAATATTTCAAATTAAATGTATTAAAGATTTCTTCAGCCCAAATATAAACAAATGTTGAACAAATATTGCAGGGGGAACCAAGAGCTTAAGAAGCATGAGGAAGCAGAGGCCACGCTGCACATTGCTGTGATAAATCTTCTTCCACCTGCGGCCTGGCGGTGACACTGCTCCGACAGGGCAACCTCGGGATGCCGCGGAGTGCCAGGGATGGTGGAGGAGCCCACTCCACAAGGGCTTCTCTGGCATCTTCACTGCCCTCAGTAGGTCCCCACAGGAGCCAAATGTGCTCCCCAGTGCCGTCCAGCCCGGTACCAGTGCGATAACCTGGTGTGCAGAACTAATATGCATTAAAACTACGTTTTCTCTCCTCTTAAAAAAGAAAGAAAAAAAAAACACACTTGGCCAACAAGGATTGCTTAAAATAGCATTATGTCCGCAAGAAACGCTCGTGAAACCACCGTCTTGCGCACGCTGCTGAACCACTGGCCTCCTCGTGATGGGAGCCTGCGTCTCACGCTGCCCACATGCTTAGCGGCCCGTGAGGAGAGTCCGCTCCCCGTTAGTTGGTTATTTGATGTGTGGATTAACACTGTGGGGCCGCGTGGCAGCTGGCACGATGGTAACTCAGGCTTCCTCAGGTGCCGACGCACTCCTTGGCTCACCCACCCGCACCTCCGTGTCCTCCCACCAAGGTGTCACCTCCCTCCCGGGCGTGGGGACAACGCTGCAGCGTCTCCTGGACTTTCAGCACACGCTAAGCCCACTCGAGCAGGTGTCAAAATGGGCTCCTGATGTGGCTGTGCCCTTGCTGTGACCGTTGATGCAAACCACTCGCCAGGCCCACACCGACAGCCCCAATGTGCCCCACGACGCCCCACGTGTGTTTTGCTAACGTGACATCAGCAAACACCAATGAAGTCCCGTAATTTAAAGCAAAATGCATGAATTTTGAATATTAACCAAATACTGAGTAGTCTTTTACCAGCAGGAGAATACAGAAGTACTTAATGCTATTTAAATACACAGACATATTGCTAAATTTTTAACCAAATGGGATGCAAGTATTTTTAATCTTATGCCTCTTGAAATCTATTTCTGAAGGATTTTGTGGCTAACTTTACAGTAAAATCTGTTTGTACAAATACAGCAATCTCTTTTCTTTCAGTTCTTTTCTGAATTATGTCTCAAATACTTCTCAACACAAAAGAATAGCACATGACAGCAACCTAAGGCTTGCAATTTGGAATCATATCAGCACCGTTTTGGATTCAAGAGTCAGCCAACTCAGCTCGATGCAGTATTACAGCCTCCAACCTCTCCATACCACAGAACTTGACCCAGCCTTTCTCAGGGCTGAAGCTTTTGTTTGAAACTCTTGCTATGATTTAGCAACATGGCAAGCAAGATAGGTAGGATGTCCTACCAGAAAGGCAACAGGAGAAAAGCACATTTCCATAACCCGTTTTGTTTAAAATAGAGGGCCAGCCCCGCAAGCTGTCTGATGTAGACAGGCCTTACACAAGTGTCCTGAAATCAATGGGGCTGCAGATGGCGACGCAGAACAGAAGGCTCCGTACCTTACCAAGTAAATTAAGGTTAGGCCCATCTGTGGCCTGGAATATCCATCTTAGAGCAAAGGGGAGCCTTTACAAACAACATTTACTGAACTTAAAAAAAAAAAAAAAAGTAGTTTGAAATTGGGGCAAGGGGGAATCACTCTCAATTTTACAGTATTTTCTACTCTTCTCACAAGGGAAATGAAACTAAAAACAAATGTTTACTGGGTATTGGGAGACCAAATCAAGCACATATGATGCTTCAACAGCAGCCCAGCAAAATAATCGATACCTTCCAATTCACAGTATTGACTTTTCTCACAACCTCGCAGGCATGCAACTTTAGATGAAAGCATTAGAATTGCCAAACTGTTCAATTTGCTGTAGTTCAGATGTTTTACACAAACATTTTTTATGGTGGTGGGGAAGTTTGTACAAGAGGGGAATCTTGGAAACCAAAGTGGATTTTTGACTCCCTGAATTCTTGATGTTGCAACAATGAGTAAGGCTTTGTCCTGCACTTCAGGTTGACTTACGCAAAGCCAAGACTTTTTCAGGTGTAAAGCTTGAATCTGTCATAGCTGCAAGAGAAACTGGGAATGTTCTTTGCTCTGTGCTCCTTTCTTATTATACCTCAGCTTAAAGAGACCTCAGGCAGAACTCACAACCAGTTCATGGTCCTCAGGAAAACAAAAATACCTCCTATCTCTGATCAGTTTGATTGTATTTTGATTATAAAAGGTTGCACACCTATAAACTGCCACCTTTGCCATGAGAATGCAGGGTATACCAGTACAATGTCAGAAAGACAGCGTGGTCAGCTTCTCCGGCATCCTGCTTCATCTTTTTATGCAAGAACTTCAATACAGTAATTCTGTATTATACAGCGGTCATGCTAACAAATTGGTTGGACCGCTGCAAAGCGGCAAGAGCTCATTAGGTCTTGGAATATGTTTTCAGCAATCATGGCATGAGCATGATTTGTAATGACACAGGAAAACTGCATTATTTAGCCAGGTTTAATAGGGAATAGCTATTCCAAAGCACACACTTCTTACAAGGCTCTAAGAAGCTTTTAGCAGCAACCCTTGAGGGTGTATTGGGCAAACCAATATTGCAATACCATCTTCAAATCTATAAAGAAAATGATCTGAACTATGGAAAATCACCACGATTCAGGGACAGTGCATTAGACTAGATCATGGAAGTTCTGCTCCAGTTCCCTCAAGACCCAGTTAGGTCAGTGTTTGCTCCCCTGTCTCTAAGTATTCAGATGGTCAGATGATAAGCTTTTTAGATCAGGGTCCAATGTATAGCAAGATTCATATCTTCCTTAAGGTCTCTCTGTATTGGTTTTATTAAAATAACAACAAGAATTTAAAAGAAAAAAAAAAAGGAAAAAAGTGGTCAAATTCACCTCTGGCATAATGGCAACACTCCTTACAGTGGTTTAGAGGATGCATTTGAGTGAGTAAATCTAATATTGAGTAAGTTATTTCCTTGCATTACTCCTAGTTATGCATTAGGCAGTATATGAAGCACCTAGCTGATTTTTTTTCCCTTTTCAGTGAAGCTGACAGCTGTGAGCATTTTATGATCATATCCTTAGCTCATTTGCTTAATTTTCCGGTAGGGCCTGATAATCATGCCCACATCCCTATATAATAACCAAGAGGATGAAACATTAACATTTCCCAGAACAACATAGAAAATCAAGCATGTCCACTACTACTAAAAAGAAACAAAAAAAACTGTTGAGAGCTCCACTTAACCCAGCAGTCCCTTCTAAGATATATATTTATTGTGTATGCATGTACCCTGTCACATGTAGAGATACATATGTGTATTCATTTGTGGTGTCTACTGTTTATATTGGAAGTTCTCCAGCAAGCTTCCTTATAATTTGTTTCTGACTAGTATAAAAAAGGCATTTTAATATTTATCAGCAACAACTGAAGTTACTAGAAACAGCCTAGGCCCCAGTGAGGCCGTGCCACAAATGAGGCCGGATCCTTTTCTGCAAGTTCAGAGATGCAGAAGGCATGTTTAGTCCCTGTGTTGTCCCACACGTCTCACACACGAGGACCTTGGTGTCCCCTGAGCGCCGGCCGAGGGCAGGGGTGTGGCACGAGCCCCCATCCCTTTCCTCGCACAACCTAGTCCACGTGCTGTGCCCTTCCCCAGGGAGCTGCACTCATGAAAGCCAGACCTATAACCACGCTGCAGCTCATGCACAAGCTCGGAATCATGCACCCACCAGCCAAGGCCTCCATACCCAGCATTATAAACGATCCCGGTCCCTCCATCTGCCTTCAGCTCCATCCCGGCATCAGAGCCACAAACCTGCCCGGCATGGAGAATTCACGGCCTAATCCTCCCGCCTTCACAAAGACCAGATTAGCCTTAAGTTAAATACTCTCGTTCCTTAAATTTCCTCCTTGTCAGCATGCCAAGGGAAGCTCTTAATCTGAGCAAAGAGCCCCAGGACATCCTGATGCCTCTGCATGAAGACAGAAAGCAGCCCACAGTGCCAAGATAAGGCTGAGGTATTAAACTAATCTCGCCGACCTGCCGCAGCAGCGGTGACTGCCGCTACCCCCGGGGATGCCGGCGGGGGCCATTAGCTGTGCACGAGGCCCAGCCACCAGCCACGCCTCAGCACCCCCCGCTTGACGCTGGTCGGTCTGCGGCACCAAGCGCCTGTAAACTCGCCAGCTACCGGCTGCAAAGACATCACGCAAGGTCGCGTTGCGGCAGGAGTCCTAAGCACCAACCACTGTAGTGGCTGGCGCACACGTGTGGGTCGGGCTGACGGGGCTGCTGTCCCAGCGCCTGGGCAGGTAGGGCCTGCCCACCAGCGAGCCCGGGATGCCCCCACGTGGGTTCCCTGGCGCGAGAACCACGGCGTCCCCACGGCGGCCCACGCAGAAGCCGCTCCGGAGCGGTGGTGCACGAAGCCCAACCACAGCGATAGGCTGCGGAGCTTCCCCACTTCCAGCAGCAAGCAGGGTTAAATCATTAACGTCGGCCGGTCGGCAATGGTCCAAAGCAAGAATCTCCCTAGCCTGGACAGGGAATTGTAGGCTCTTTACTCCCAGATAAAGGACAGAGTGAATTTATGAAGCAATTAATATTTATTTTCACCCTCTTTATCTTCAAATTTAGAGGCACCGCAGAAACCTTGCCTTACCCTCAATGAAACCCTCTGCTGCACAGGCAGCTTGATTAACTGCTCCTACTCCTCCATATGGCATGCAATATACTGCAAATGATTTAATTCCTGTAATAACTTTTCTTACTCTACACAGTCCTCTAGAGATCGACACCGAGACACAAACACCAAGACCTGCTAGATAACAGAGTCAATCCCCTCACGGCCGAGCAAACTGTTTGTGCGAGCTAAAGACAATTCCAAGACCAGTTTACAAAATTGGGCCAAATATCAATGAAACATATGGATCAAAAGCTTCGATAATTTTCTTTTTTTAATTTTTTTTAAGGTTTTTGCTCTCACATCACTACATAGACTTTCCCACAGCTTGCACACAAAGCATTCAGACACTAATTTTCACTCCAATATGGATGCTCTACTCCCAAATGAAACCTATTAAAAATTAAATTCTTATATTAAGTTTAAAATGCTGCTCTTTTCTCCTCAGGTCCCATTAAATACCCTCCCTGCACGCACTTTAGAAGACAGAAGAGATCCTAGAGAATATTTACAAAGAGAACAAAACCCCAGGAGGATTTTTATGTTACTACAACATTAATCTATTTTAATCACACAACAGATTAAAAACAAACAATACAGAACAATTCTGCAAAGTACCACGTAAAGTCTATCTTTGTTGCATCCGGACTGAGCAAAAAGATCCCGCTTAGAAACCAGGTGCCTCGGATGCTGAGTGAGAGGAAGAACACAGTAAAGTCCTGATCGCCACCACAGCAGCTATTGCCTCCCGCGTGTCAATACACCTCAAGGTGGAATGAAAACAAGTGCTAAAACATGACCTTTTCCCATGGGAAATTACCGTCTTCTGGCCAGTTTATGTGCTCCGCAGCAGTGGGTGCCACCACGTGTGCGTGGTTTGGTGAGGAAGTGACTGCTTCCAAGTGGGATTTTGCTTGCATCAGGCAGGCCCTCGTGCAGCAGTAAAATGGATTATCAGCTATCGCTTCTATCATTAACCTTTATAATTCTGAAGTCCCTCAGCCTCCTCCTACCCACCCTTCCCGGGGCTTCTCTTGCTGCAGCCTTTCCCTACCTGTAGACGTGTGCACTGGCCACCTAGGATCTGCTGCCCCAACTCTGTCTTTTTGGAATCATGCAAAATGAAAACAGCAAGGCTTCTACAGGCTGCTCTGAGCAATTGCTTTGAACACCACCAGTGCTTTCTATTCCAGCCTGCAACTACAAGATTTTATTTCACTTTTAATTATTTACATCTTTTTGAATTGCTTCAGTGCACCAAACAGAAATATCTATCGAGCTGCCCGCAGGTCATTTTACCAACTCATCCTTATTAATTTAGAGGTCAAGGCTGCTTATGAATAGCTCGTTCCTTCGCTATCCGCAATCTCACAGGTTTGTGCACAATCTCCCTGCCCTGTGCTGCCTGCTCGCCTGTTTGTCAGGGTTGTTCCTCATCTGGAACAACCCAAACAACTGCTTTCACAACCAAGCCTCCCATCCCACTGCTCAACAGCTCCTTCATCAGCACCGAGCAGTGTTTTCCAACGTGTCTTGCTAGGCACATATCAGATGGGCATGGCCTTCCTAAGACAGGTTTTCTCCACCGCTTACAAGCCATTATTTTTCATCGCAATTTTAAAACCACCCTAGCCCAAGAGACACCGGATTGCAGCAGTTACACTGGGGCTTGACATTATCTAAAGAAACCACAAAGCAAAAAAGAAAATAATAATAATAATGCTATTGTTCAAAGGAGCTATTAAATTTACTTAAGTAAGCGGACTCATTTCACATGGACCGGTTGGTTAGCAGTGGTGCCAGAGGCACGACTTTCATCTCAGTGCTTGCGCGCGGCTGCCAGCGCAAACCAGAGCCTTCCAGGGCCTGGGCTGCACAGCACCCATCACGCCAGGCTGTCCTCACACGAATCTGCTGTTCAAAGGAGCAGCTGCTGCAAAGTAGTCTGGGGTACTATTAGCATTGGTGCAACAGGAAAAAAAAATGCAGGGTTTTCTGTTCAGAAAGATTATATTAACCAACAAATGCAGCAACAACATAGTGCACTGCTCAGCCTCAGCACTGTTTCTCCCCCAGGTGGTCATCCGCAATGGACAATCCTTTCCAGTTTTAAGCAACAGAAAGAGGAGGAACGAGGAATCTTGGATTCCTTTGTCCTATTTTACAGGTCTCTCTTCGCAGGCTGTGAGCCAAGAGGGACTGGAGGCTGCTCTAAGGACAGAGAACGGGCTGCCATCCTGCTCCCGCTCTGGCACGCCTGGGACAGAGGTTTCACGGCCTGGCTGCCCGTGGCTGTGCGCTGCACTGACACACACACGGGATGCTCCGCACGCCGGGTGCGCGGTGGCTTCAGGTGAAGCCCTGATGGAGGAACTGGGATGAGCAGCAGCTTCAGGCCATGCAGCCTGAGCCGGGCCCCACGCTGCCCCATCCGTTAGGGAGCTGTCACCTCCCGGACACGGCGCCATATCTGCCCGATGCCCACGGTGGTGCTGGCAGCGGCATCACACGCAGCCATGACGGTGACATCCGCGAAGCAGCCTGGGACACAGCAATTCCGTGCAACTAACGGTAAATCTGCACAAGCTGAAAGCTTACACCTGTGGGAGATGCCTCCCTGCCTCTTCCTGCTTGACCCAACTTTGCAACATTGGCAACCTCAATGTGCAAAGCTACTGTGAGTCAGTACTGCTTTCTTATGGAAGCGCCTTAAAACCAGTACATGTAGACTCAGAGCTTTCCATATTTGTATTCCAGTTCTTAGTCTCATGGAAGGCAGTGCCTTTGCACAATATTACTTCAGAATCTAAGATCAAAAAGAAAAAAAAAAACATAAGACACCTGATAAAAATCATGAAAGGTGGTTAATGTTGCATCTTATTATTACTTTGTGGTAATTCAGTTTTCTTAATACTGGCATGGGCTTCTCAAGAGCAGACAACAGCCTGTTGTTAAGACACACTAATGATGCAGATGATGCAACTCCAAAGCCATTGCAACACTGATTCCTTCCAGGGCTACATGTTCTGTGTGTAACATTATCCTATGCATTTTGAGCCTTTTACCATAAAAATTGCTTTTCAAATTGCATGCAATTATATTCTGAACAAACTTTAATCTAAGTAACCAGAAACACATGAAATAAAGAAAGAAAGCTGTATCTATACTGCAGGGAGCAGAAAAGATGCTGCAAAAGTTCTTCACCCTCAGTGAAATGCAGCCAGGCCTGGGTAAACCAGTGCAGGGTTTTCCCCAGAGCACTGACAGCCCAACCTGAAGCACAGTGCACTGGGAAGAGAGGCAGGGCGAGCACTGACAGCTGATTTTAAGCTAGTCACTACAGCTAGCAAACACCATTCTCAAAAGATACCAAAGACTATTTTATGTTTACCCACCCTCCTGACATGCTACTTTTGGGGAGGTAAAAAAAAAAAAAAAAAAAAAGGTTTCAAACATCCAACTCAATATTCCCAGTGTGTGAGAAGGGGGGCGGTTCCCATGTTGGTATCTCAGCCAACCCATCTACCCAATGGGTTGTACAGCACCAAGAGATACCCCAATTTAGCATATGAGCATTCAGTAAATACGGACTCACAAGGAAACGTGCCACTTTTTGCAAAGCTAACATCAATTTAATGTCACTGTGCCTTTGAAATAGGCAAAATTCAATGGAAATACCTAAGATCCTTCAGCATGTTCCTTCAATACAGCTAATAAATGAGCATCCCAAGTAACACTTTCATTTCATCGTGTCTTGTTCCATAGAATTCCACCTCAGTTGATAATGAAGCTGATAGACATCTAATTTTTCAGCATATACGAAGTGTTTTGCCATCAGATTCTGTTTTATAAAATGGAGACAGGTCTCCCTCTCCTTTAAATCTTGTGTGGCCACTAAATACCCATCACTCCAGGGCCTCCAGTCTGCAGTGCCCTCTTGCAAAGAGAACATCCTCTCTGTTGCATGTGTACAGCCCTGCACAACAGGCCTTAGCTCACTATTCAAAAAATATATATTACAGTCCAAAAGGATATCAGAAACACGACATGCAATCCACCTGGTTAGAAAAATATATGGTCTTCAGCTCTCCACTATTTCTTGGAAGGTTTTAAGTGGTCACTCACAGAACCAAGTACCGCAGCAGATAGGAAATTTCTCCTCCTCTTTCCCTAGATTATCACTCTTTTCTTTGAATTTGATGCATTTACAGAGTTGGAGTGTACGCCTTGAAAAAGGTACCACTTCTGACACTCTTTCCTGTCCCAAATTTAAGTTGCATGACGGTAGGTATGAAGAGAGAAAAAAAAAAAAAAAGGAAAAAAACAAAGCTTCCAAGCTTCCCTTCTTTCTGCAGCCAGCAGCCTCAGGTCTCCTACAGCTATGCAGACTCTCTGGTTCTCAGGGGCATGCAAGTCATAAACAACAACAAAAAAATTCACTGTAAACCTACGCTCATCTCTAAATGAAGATATAAGCTAATAATTCAGGTTTGAATATATTGTAATGCTTAACCCTAGCAGTTTAACAATGCTTTTTCTGATTTAACCCTAAAACCTCCATGTTTACTTAATACAGAGTCGTCGAGGATATACTACATTCCCAAACTGTAGCAGGAACTCCATGATATCAACAAAAGTGCAAGATGCCAGAAAAACTCTTACAGTAAAAGAATCCACTTTTTGATACACAAAAAATACAGACTCAGAGAGGAAGTAAAATACATTTTCTCCATCTTTCCTGTCTTATTTAATGGATTCAGCTTCAACTTGATGCCAGTCTCTCTAGCTTGTCACTATGCATCATTAAGGCTTGAGTTAGAGTTGGATTATTACATATAACTACACTACTCCTTTGTTAAACAGCTCATGTTTTCACACACACACACACACACAAAAGCACCTATTTTTGTTAATCTTTTTTTGAAAAATATAATGACTTCTAGATTTTAAATTGCAATAGAATTAACTAAATTAAAACACAGCGCACATTTTGTAATGTTTTCATTAATAAGACTAAATCCCTCTGGAAAACATCTGCAATAGTTAATCTTCAAGCTGAGAACACCACATGGACAAGAAGAGAGGATCAGCTTGCCAATAATCTTGAGATAAAGACCGATAAGGCAAAAAACAACTCACAGTATCTCGGGCTCACTTAATGTCCTTGTTCATAGTTAATACTTCTAGCATCAAGGGATTCTCCCTGATCCAGGGCCACGGTGCTTTTTCAAAATAATCCCCGGAAGAACTACTCTAAAAGGGTTATATTTAACACGGTATCTCTTTCAGTCTAAATGTGCACTCAGACGCCTAATCCCTTTCTGAGGTTGTTGCACGATGGTGCTGGCCATCAGCTGCTGCTTCTGTTTTGTTTTGTTGCCACAACAGCTGAGAGGAGCTTTAAATGCTGCCCTCTTCCCTCTGATGTGACACAGCGCAGGTTGTTAATCCTGCCCCAGGATCAGATGTAGTTTATCTTTCATGTTCACTTCTAGAGGAAGATGGCAGCTGTGGGAGTAGCGCGGTTCCTTGGGGAGGTGTTCAGTATCTCTAATCACGGAGCTTTGTTTGCGAAGCAGCCTGGTGCCGAGGAAGTGATGGTTCAGTTTAGGTTTCTGACAGCTGTTGCATTCGCAGAGCCACATGGTGGAAGATGCAAAAGAGGATCCCCCGTCCCCAGCTCCCTGGGCAGCAACAGCAGATAGGGCCTCCCCACATTGGACTGGCCCAGGTTGGCCCTAAGTGTAGGACTGGGAAATTGGAGAAATCAGAAATCTGGATGCTCCTGAACAGTGCACAGGAACAGGGTGCCCAGAGAGGCTGAGGGTTTGCCATCCTTGGAGCTGAAGCCACCTGCATGGGGTCCTAGGCCATGTGCTCGAGGTGACCCCGCTCGAATGCGGCTTGGCCGGGGTGATTCCAGACGCCCAGTGCAGCCCCGGTCACTCTGTGAGGCCGGGAGCCATGTCCTGCCCTTCCCGCAGAGGGGAACCTGCACCCTCCTCCCATGCGCACGGCGACACCAACCCTCTGCGGGGCTCCAGAAGGGTCCTGCCAGCCAAGTGCCAGGCAGCCCTGTCCTGCTGCCCACAACAGCTACCTTCCACCCATGGCCTCTGTTTCCCTCTCCATTACTCCAGAGAAGAGACCAATCCCTTAAAGAGAGGGTTTTGTACACTCACCGAATTAAAACTTTGTGATAAATGTTAAAAGTAAGAGCCATAGTACAACGCACGTTATGAGTTTCAGCAGGGTTTTTTTTGTTGAGTTGGGGAAGATCATTTTAAAGCCTATATTCAAATAGGACCTCATCTTCCCTAAAAAACAAGACAACTTTCCTTAGAGAATTAAAGGCAGATAAATGGCAGGAAAGCTCCGAGCTAGCTACATCACAGGTGCTCAGTGATCTGAATGACTCGTGTCAACTTCTTTTTTTTTTTTTTGAAACTTGTGTTGAGTTGCAGCAAACTGTCACTTGTACATGGGCAGCAAGGGAAAAACACACATATTAGTAGAAAACAATCACTGCCAAATCTGATAACAATCTGACATTAACCACTGTGGGGATTCTGCTGCCAAGAATGTCTTGTATTATTTAGAAAATATAAAAGAAGGGATTCCTGAGGGGGGAAAGCACACAAACAAATAATTGTTTTACAACCTCCTAATAAACCTTCACAGTTCATGTTCCCCTAAGAAATTGCTTACTACAACACCACCACCTTTCAAGTCAAGCTTACCAAACAAGATTTAATCGTTCTTGGGTTAAAACTGAACTATCGCAGCTACTCCAGAATGGCTATGGATACTGGGGAGTTATCCTTCCCCACGCCAGTGCATCCATTTTACAGTAGAACATGACCTCAGATCTCCTTCTTCTTGTGCTGGCTCCTGCAATCCCTAATGTAGCCTGGGAGAATTCACTGTCCTCTGTTTTGCCAGGCTGATCCTTCTATATCATCTTTAATGGCAGCACCTTCCTCCCAAAACAAAGCTCAGAATCATTTTTAGGCAACTTGGGTTGGATGAAAAACTCTTAATGGGGTTCCTGTTGGAGGCAGTGGGATACTGCTCAACGCTAACTACTTCTGTTCTCTAAACTGAGGCAGAATTAGAGCCTTTTGAGAGTATTTTTGGTGTGCATTTTGAGGCCATACCTGAAAGTACATTCTTGTACAAAGGCACAACAGATGCTCAATGCAGAGAGTGAAATGCTGGAGAGTTTCTGATTTTCAGCAAAGGCTACAAAATACTGCATGTTTGCAACAGCCTTTCACTACAACAAGAGCTGCAACCAAATCTGAAACACATTCTGGAAATGTGTCTGGTAGTTTGCTGAAATAACCACCTCCATGAGACCTGCAATTTCGAAACATCTGCAGTTATTTAATGGCTACGTAAGACGACAAAAGCATATTCTGAAAGTGCTTTACCTGTGTGCAAAGCATGGGGTTGCAAAGTCAATTAAGACCTATCCCCCTGGGTGTAGCTATGTTGTGAGTATCCAAAAGAACATAGAAAAGCTTGAATCACAGAATCACTGGAATTGGGAAAGACCTTCCAGATCATCAAGTCCGACCGTAACAGCTTACAGCCACTGTGGTCTGAGCAGTGCTGAGCAGAGACCATCCTGTGCCAGACGGGAGACAGAAACACCAAACTGTGCAGATGCCTGCTCAGCCCCTGCGCACGCGGCTCTCCCTATGCAGCCCATCCCTCGGGGAAGCCTCAGCAACCACCAGGTTAGATGCGTCTCCCGCTTTGTGTGTCTTGTGTCACTGCTTCGCCCTGTGTTTCTCGGTTTAAGTGGAGGAATCCAGAGCTTGCAGTCTGCACAACGCTGACAGTGCTGGAAACTGCCTCCACTCCGCCACAGCGCGCAGTGTGTCCCGCGCTCCCAAGGCGATGCCTTCCAAGGATGGCCCGGGGAGCTACTCTTCCCTGACGGGAGTGCAAATCACCTGCCAAGTTTCGTTTCGTTCCAACTGTGCCTTCTAGGGAAGGGTCCCCTGCAAATGCCATTATTTTTTCCCCTGTCTCAAGAGATTATAATTTGTCCATTGTAATTCACATCAGGATGCAATTTGGCAGGTAAGTTGGAAGTCTGGAGGCAATTATTTTTCATCCTTTGGAGAAATGGATTATAGTCATTCAGTTATTTATTTTAGATGGAGTGCAGGGAAAGAAAAGACAAGGAAAGGGAAAAGAAAAATAGAGGGGCTTTAGACTTCGCAATAAGACTTACTATGTTTTGACATTGTAGCAGGGCTGATTTTACCGATACACACAAACCAGACCTCTCATGCACCTAACACTATTCAAGAGCGAAGGACTGTGCCCTCACGTGTTATCTCCTACAGCACAGCTGTAACAAGCCAACTAAAATAACCTTTATTATAATGCACTGGGACCTGCACCCCCAGCCTAAACTAACAGTCCTTATTAGCTAACACGATCACCTCACTCACAGCTGGAACGTCTTCCTTTTCATCCTGTGTACCACGCTGCTCTCAGCTCACCAGCAAAAGCACAGCGTGAACTTTGTGCCCAGGACCTTTCTATAACCCTCTGCCATGATCTGACATGGGCAGGATTCCCGCTGCGTAACTCCAACAAAGCACTTACACCCGCAGTTGGTTTCTGTTGAGCTTGGATTGTTATCTGGACACCTGAAAACCAACCAAATTCATGTGCAGACTGAAGCAGTAACCCAGATGGGTTATCTACATATGGGTGAGCAGCTTTCCCCACCACACCCTACTCTTATTTTTTTAGGGTACTTTGAATATAACTCAGACAGTTCTGCAACATATTTTTCCCCGCCCCAAAATAATTACTGGTCTCTCTGTAGCTCTGCTGTTACCCTTTAAAACGTGCTTTCCATAGGGCTGCAGCTGTATTTGGAACTGGCTGTCCAGCAGAGCACGCGTCCCTCTGCGGTTCTCAGCGAACTCCCCAGAGCCTGGTTCCTTTCCTGTTTATCAGGAAATACACTGCCAAGTTCATTCCCATTTTAAAAAGGAAAATATAAGGAACAGTTCCAGAACTAATATTTATTGGACTATGTGATTACTTATTTCAACAGTTAAAAATAAGACGCATTAACTTTTAGTATCGGTAACTGAGGGAAGGAAAAAGTTGCAGGTCAAGCACTCAGTAGCCAGACAGTCAAACTGTCATGGGCCCAGATGTGCAAGCGGGCAAAGCAGCCTCACTGCATCTGCTTCCGAGGGCTTTATCCTATGGGGAAAAGATGTCTTTGCTTTGAAAAACCAGTTCTTGAGGGAAGCGCAGCTTTTTACAGACCTCTTGCAGCTGCTGCGCCCCACAGAAACCCAATGCAGGATTTCTGACATTCCAGGGGAAGATGGAGTTTTATCAGGGACTATAAAGATTTGAAGTCCCACTATAATCTCACCTCCGGGTTACTGGGCCCACTTCCCTTATCAATTAACCTGTCAGTCGGCAGTCGGGTCTAATTAGTTAAATCCTTTTATAATGAAAAGAATTTGCCTTGAGCGCAGTCTGTCAGCTCCAGCCCCGTGCTGCAAGGGGGAGCCCGGCTCAGCAAAGCCCATTAAAGACCTGCTGAGCCCTGTGCTCCTGCCGCAGCCCGAACACCCTCCTGCTCTCCAGCACCCGCAGGACCACGTTTCTGCATGTTTGCCTCCCACTGCAACAGAGACCGTTTCCACGTGGCTGTAGGAAAACCAGCACTTCCTTAGTTTCAATTACTTTAGAAAGCGTAAATTTGCAAATCTATAAGGCTCCTGTGCCCCTTACCCCTTAAAAGCAGGGATGTTCCTGCGCAAAAACATTGACTCCAGATGTTTCTGAGAACATCTTTTTTTCCAGGGAATAAGCAGCAGGGAGACAGGGGATGTTTTCAGAACGCACCTTTCATGCCCATCAGCAAACCCATCGCCCGTGTTGGCAGCAAAGCTGCCTTTAGGAAGAGCGAGAATTTTTTAGGCTATTCCTTTTAAATTATGCAACAGCAGCAGCCACAGCCAGCTGGGAGGCCCAGTTTTCTGCCCGCAAGGAATCTGCCGCCGTTCCTGATGTGTGTGTTCCCTGCACAGGAGGCAAGTGGGAGGCTTTCCCAGAGCATCCTGCACAAGCTTTATATTAGGAAAAACACGGACTAATTCCTAAACTAATGATCCCTTACTCCCCTGGACTTCAAAGGGCCTTGGATTAGATGTGTAATCTTCTGCAAGTGTTAGCAAACAAAATTACAAGTTTTACGTTACAGGTTTCAACAGATTCCCCTCGCCGTCAACACGACGACGCGCTTAAAAATAGGCATAATGAGCAGCTTTGGATCTGCATAAATACCCTGTGGACTTCATTAATGATTTCACTTTTGGCAAGATCCCATGTCAAACTACAGAGCGTTATTAAAAACATACACAGACAGATGTGTTTGAAACTGCATTCCAGTAAGGGCTTAGAAAAAAGAAACAAAACAAAACCAAAATTAGGTGATTTTGATTTACCTTCCAGGTAAAATTATCTTAATAAGACATAATTGCAAAAGCTTTTGTCCTGAAAACTAGCTCGTTCCAGTAACGCCCAAACCTTCAATTCCTTCCCTGCTGGAGACAAAAAGGGAGCTAGAATTTTATCGTTGGAGTTAACTCTTATCAAGTCTCCACCTCCAGAAATCCATGTAAGCCAATTCCAAACGTGTTATTTAGAATTACACAAGGGAAGCTGAAAGCAGATTTTGTCCCACAGTATCGACTTTCCTGCCAGCGACTTTCCTTTTCCCAGACCATCTGCCGCTCGGCTCGAGGAGCAACCCAGGCAGGCTTTGGACAGCATTAATTAAAAAAGCAATTTAAGAGTGTTAAACTGGCCAGAGAGGCGGCCTGCACGGGCAAACCCACCAAAGCCTGGCTGCCTCACTTAGGTTTTAAATCAGTTAACACATTTAAGCCGAGTCAAACATGCCCCTGACAAACTAAGAGTGGCCTCATGAGGTCTTGCACTGGTTTAAGTGGGGAAAGTTCATACTGAGGAATGATATGAGTGACATTAAAAGAAAACATTCCCTCTGAATACCTTGTTTCTTAGTCTCGCTTTTTCCAATCAATTTTTTTTTTTTTAATCAAAAGCTGCAGGACACATCCCAGACAAAACTTAACTTTTGTGGATTTTCTGTTGCACCCCCCCACAAACTCTGTTTTTGCATCCATTCAAACCAGCAGTACTTAAGCGCAGTTATTCCCCGTGCTGCTCCCAGCACCGACGTTTCGCAGTTACACGTGAGGGGCTCGGCCCCTGCTGCTGTTTGCGCCTCGGGCGAAGGAGATCTTCGCGGTACGACATGAGCGAAGCCTCCCCAAGCTCCTGCTGCTGCCTGAGCACAGCCCCGGCCGCCCGCAGCAATGCTGCTCCCGGTCCAGCGCTGCTGCAGCAAATTGGAAACACCAGCACAACCCAGCAAAAGGCCCGGATGGCCTCACCTCACACCCGCTCCTGCGCAGAAAGGGGGAAGACAGGAGCATCAGTTTCTTTCTTCTTCTTCTTCTTTTTTTTTATAAAAGTATGAACTGCCTCAGATCCAGTGCAATCATTCACCTTCTTTCTGCCTGTCAGAGCAAGTTACCCGCAGGCTTCTTCTGTATGACAATCACAGCCTAACAGAATGCACGCGCTCCATCTGCAAAGGACAAAGCTTAAGGTGCAGAGAGAAAATGAACGCAGAGTGGTAATTTATTGATTTAGAGCAGTGGCCTGTGCATTTCCCACATTTGGCAAAAAGAAAGTAAACAAAAAGTGTTTTTTCAAATACAAACTACCAAAATCTGTTCCTCCTCCTCCTGGAGAATCAGCTCAAAGACTGAATCATATTCTTGGCATCCTATATTTGTTTTCATTTGCAAATTGCTTTATCTAGGTCTATTTACTAGAATAAACAGTATGGACATGTTAATTACCAAAGCAAACTTTTACCTACAAATTAGACCGCTCCTTAGTAAGCTTTGAAGTTTACTTTGCTATCTGCCTCAAGTCATTTGCCACTCCTAGTTTTAACTGCTAGCAGCAAAAGAATCATAAAAAGCAGCTGAAAAATGCCACAGACTCTTTGCCAAAATAATTAATCCTCCCCTGCGCCAGCACTGCTTCGAACAACTTCAAATAATAACGTGAGGCTCCTTCTTTGCCTCTCCCTCTATTTATTTCCTACCATTGACTATACCTGAAAAGCCAGCAAAAATATTTTAGCGGGATAATCATAATTCCCTTGTTAGGCTGTTAACGCAGCCCGTGTGCTCACGCGCCCAGGATTTATGTGGTTGGAAGTCTGGCTTTGATATTCCCTTGCACGCATGTAGGAAGTGGCACTGGTGCCAAGCAGCACAGCAACCCCAAGGAATTTCGAGTCACGGTGTCTGTCACACACTGCTTTCACAGTCGCTCTGCTTTATCACATGTACCCAGTCACAGACCCAGGCCAGCCATGGAACACCAGCAGTAGGAAGGCTCCCAGGGTGCTGCACATCTGGCGGCAGCACCATCCCGCGGGCGGCAGCTCCTCCTCGGGAACATGCAGGGATGGCCCCTACGCTGCCCGCTGCCACCTATGGACATGGCAAGGATGAGGTCCGTCTGCCTGGGGAAACCTGGAGACTGAGGACAACCAACCCTAGACATCAGCCAGCACCGCCTCCGCAGGGTGCGTTACCACCCTCCAAAGACAGGCACGGTGCTTTTGGGGAAGCTGCCAGCACAGTAGAGGCCGTCATAAAAGACAATTCACTGGCTAATCTGATTTTTAAGTATGCACAGCCACTCACAGCAATCAACTTTAAATTAATTATAATATCAGATTAAAAGGGGGAGATGGATCATTTCCTGGCCCACCCACAAGCTATCTTGGATGACAGCGCGTGTGCGATTTTCGCTTTTATTTTTTGTGCTCTTGATAAATCCTGGCCGTCCCTGTGCAGGGTAGTGGCTCCAGAGACCTGCGCCGCTCGCTGCAGTAGTGGATTTGCTGCTACAGCTGCCAGGCAGAGCGCGACCGCTGCCCCCAGACGCACTGCGCCACGGCTTCCCCTCACCCCATTGCTTGTCTGTCGTTCAGTGATCGAGGCAGCGAGCTGATGCTGTCAAGTTATTTTTGGCCCCGATGCACTGGCAAAACATAATGAGGCCTCGAGGTGAGTAAGTGCCTTGGCAGCAAGGCAGTAAGATGATGGGCTGCTGAAAGACTGGAGAGCAATTAGGTTACTTGAATGAGAGGAGATGCTGGACAGGGCATGTGAAGACAGAGAAAAACGACTTAACTATTGTAATGCCAAAAGCCCTTAGAGCTGTCAGTTAAACATCTGCACAAGGTGTTAATTTACTATGGGCTGGAATGCCAGCAAACTCACTTTTTTTATGAATTCAGAATGTGTACAGGCTTGCCCCACATGCATGTATTACCCAGGCTTTTGCAGACAACTGAAACAGCTTGCCAGGTAATTATTATCATTATTTAATTGTACTGCAGTGATTCCCGCACGCCCTGGCTGCGGGCTGGGATTCCACTGTGTGTGGTGCTGTATAAGCAGTGTGAAAGATGGTCCAAAGCCCTAGTATTTAAGGATAAGGCTCAGCATACCGATGCCAGCAGAAGATACGGAAAAATAGAAAAATAGCAAGTCTGTCAAGAACCATTGCTGAAAGAGCAACATTCACAACATACCAAAGACACTGGGGAGTTCGGCGGAAGGAGGCTAGGACAGAAATCTCCTCTACTCTTCTGGAGTAACCACCCAGCAAGTTGGATTCATGCCCATAAATGCCCACAGAAGTGCTTAACACGTCACAGGATTCAGCTCCGCAGAAGCAACCTTCAGAAATAACTGTATAACCCCCAAAGGAAGCAATGCGGATTTCTCTTAGTGATCAAAACATGTTTTATCCACAAAAAACACTTGCATCACTTCCCCTCTGCACCATCGGGTGTAGCACTTGTCAACCTGATAGCACTCGGACACGATCTTTTAAGGGATGTCACTGTAAGATGACAGTTATTTTTGTAAAATATTCATGTAGATGCTTATATAGGAAAACACTCCATAAGGATGCCAGCGCTCACAGTAAACAGCTCCGGTGCCATTAATTTCAGCGGAGTGGAGCACTCCCGTTTCCGGTCCCTCCAAGATTGCCAGCTCCTGTGTTGCTAATTTGAGTGTATGGTATCTAGAGTGATCACAGGGAAAACACAAGAGCGGGTACGATAGCTAGAAAGGAAAATTGGCCAGACTATATAACCGATCTATAAGAAAAACTATCTTTGCAACCAAGAAACGAGTGAGAATTTTCTAATTTAACTCATATAGCCATTTTGGTCTGTTTTAGCCTCCTAGATGCTCAAATAGGGACTTCTCTACCAGGAGATGATGATTTACTCTGGAGCCTAATCGAAACACAGTCGGGTCAACAGCAGCCTACTTGCTCATGCCAAGAGGCAGTGGGTGACTTACGAAATCCCTGTTCTAGGTAGACACCGCCACAAGCAGAAGTGCCTCTGGCACAGTTACATGACTGCTATCAGGGCGAGTTAATCTGTCTAGCAGCTTACAAGCAATTGCTTGTGTTGTTCACCCCTTTCTGCAATCAGACGTGACTGTTCAAATATGAACTGGATTATAATGAGTCAGTTACTCAAGAACTACCGTCTTCAAAAAGAGCTCGACACGGAATGACCTGCTTGAAACACATCTCTCATAAGCACGAGACTTCTTGTGTTGTGGTGAAAGAGTAGATACGTGCTGTTGTGGTTCCTGGTATTTTTTCAAGCATGTTTTCATTCTTACCTGATGCACATGTGCAGCGAACCTGGTCACCACTATCCTTCCACATTCCTCTTTTTGAAGCTCTACCAGCTTTCCATTTACCTTAGTAATTCTTTCCCAGATTCCAAAGAAAGTGAAAGTTCTGTATTCATACAGCAATAATTCTCATCTCCAGATTAACACCCACTTCACTGGAAGTTAGAAACACAAGACTCAACTTCTGGCAACAAATTAAGGCCAAGATTACTCCTCCCTCTCACTTGCTGAAGCAAACAGGTAAGAACCCATGAATTCATCCCATTTCTCACAGAAAACTACATAAGAATTCTTTAAACCTTAGGAAGAGTGTCAAGAGTATTCACTATCGTTTAGATGCCTCCTCCAGATGTGGTCGGAGGAAAGATTTAAGAGATCACTTCCCCTGAGTGCTGCCTTCAGAGGCCAATTCCTCCAGTCACAATATCCTCCTTGTGTTACCCCAAAAATGCCCAACAGAGCCATTATCTAAACAAAAACAGTTACTGTCTTGGGGCAGAGCATAAGGGTGCCATTTTTCTCTCCAACAATACTTAATCCTGATATGATTAATACCAAAGCAATGTTTTTTCTACTGCTACTGACGCAGCAATCATATTCACTGAAGTCTGATGACTGCATGAACAACAAATGATAAAAACCAGTAAGCAGAGAAAAAAAAGTGCACTTTGCTCATCTGCATTCGATTTCTAGTAGTTTCTTTTAACAAAGAAAGTTTAAGTGCTTATGAAACTAACAGCCTTGTCAGTGAAGTAAGGACTAATTTGTAGCTTTCTTACCAGTCAGACCTATCTTTATGAAGCCATTCTTCTAAGGTTGCAATGTCCTCTGCAGCAGACGTTTTTTAGTGCAAGCCACTCCAATTATTTTAGCCGCAATTTTCAGAAGCGCTCACTAACTTTAAATGGTTGCAAACAACACCAAATTGACATGGGAGCTCAGCAGCGCTGAACCCTCTCCCCTCTCCCCACTCCTCCAATCTAGCTGTAATTAGGCAATGAAATGCAAGCCGAGGCGCTGTTGCTGCCTTTCCAGCCCTGCTTTCCTCCACACTCACGCAACATGCCCAGGACCCGTCCCCGGGTGCTTCTCCAGCATGGCAAGACTCCATCACCACCGGCTGGGCCCTGCGCCATTGAGCACTGCTCTCCAGGCCACGACATTTGGCAAAAACCCACGGAGGCACCTACAGAAGGCAGAAGGCTGTGCTCCAAAGCCTGTAGATGACTCTAGGCACATGGTGAGGCACTTGCTTCTGACGGCCATGTTATGAGAGGCCCTTGCTTCTACAGGGGAATGCCTGTGAGCATTGGAGCAACTGCGGGGCCCAGGAGCGCATGGTGATGGCGGTTCAGTGAGCTGGTTTGACTGTGAACAGGGACACGCCACGCAGCCATGTGACCCTGGACAAGCCTCTGGCAGCGCCTGCACGAGTCAAGGCCACTCGTTGTTCTAAAGGGCACTTAGGGCAGCTATCTGCTCCTCTGTTTGCTCTTGTCAAGCACACGTTTACCTTGGCTCTTTCTAAGGGCCTGCAGTGTGACACCCCTTTCTGAAACACCATTGTGACCCAAAGCACTTCTTCCCCAGTCACTTCTAGTAAAGCCTCACTTGAAAACCAGCTTAGGTTGCACTGAACAGCTTCACACGCCACACACTTTCAAGGCAAGATTTCAGAGTGAATGGAGAAGTTGGGCTGGAGGGGGAAGGGTCCTGGCCCCTTAGAGGACGCGGCCCGGAAAATCCACACGCTCTGACCGAGGCTCGGAGGAGGCTGGAAGGCCTTGGGGGCTGCAGGATTTACTCCCACGGCCCCAGCCAAGGCAGTCGAGCAGCTCTGCACCAGTGTGCACGATGCGGCCGTCAGGCACGTGGCAGAGCTGAGCTCATGCCGAGGACAATGTAGGGGCCGCCCGAGCCACCGTCACGAGCTGTGCTGGCGTGGCAGGATGTCCAATGGCGCTCTCATCTCTGGGTGAAAGCAGCCACCCGTGTCGCTCTTTAACAGCGATGATGAAGACTTTTAAAGAATACACACACACACACACACGTATTTTCGTATCGTTGCTTCTGAAATTTCTCCTAACATCCTGAGTGCCAAGACTTGTATACCTAACTAAAGGAAATGGGACACTTCAGAGTACTTTTTTTTTTTTTTTTCCCTCTTTCTTTCAAAGACAGCTTGAGGAAGAAGCAACAAAACATCAGATCAGAATAGGAAAAAAAACAGGCCACAGACAGGGCAGGTTATGCACCAGGCACAGAGCATGGTGCCTCCTGGCACTTCCTACACAGGAGAGCGCTCTGCGGACTGCAAGGGCTCTCAGAGAGGCATGCAATATCCCCTGCTAGATAGTTAGAAATCTATTTCTTCATGAAGGAAAGTTAATTTGTGACTAGCTCCTACTCTTTTTTTCCCTTAATAGCATATGAGCATACAGCATACAGCTACCTGTTGCTGCTAGAAGTGGTTATACGGCCTGAGGGCTGTGCTGTCACAATACTCAAGTGCTCTCTGTTTCCTTAAGCAGCAGTACTGTATCCTCAGCACTGCTTTAAGCCTCTGTCTGGCGCAGCCTCCTGAATCGGGCTGCAATAGTGCTGGGGCTGGGCTGTCCCTTGCACCACAGCGCTCCCAGAAAAACCTCCGCATCAGCTATCAACCAGGTCAGTGTGTCGCTACCTGAAGTGATCCAACCATATATCCGTGTTAAATACAGCACTCAGTCACAGGAAGGCACAGATTAATATTGCTCTCTATTATCTAAAAGCACATGTATTTATTGCCTAAGTGCTTCTATGTTTGCATGGTCCTCAATTTAGCTTTGTGATCAAGGGGGAAGTAATTTTGCTAAGGTGATAGTTCTGCTGGGGTAGAAACCCAGGCCGACCAATGTAAAACTGCTGCAACAGTCTTTGCCTCTGCAAATGACATTGCCGCGCTTTTCCAATTGGAGTGAAATGCATTTGATAAGATAACAAGTGCCTGGCAAATCCCATTAACGTTACATAAGGTAAAGGACAGGAGGGGAAAAAAATTCTTGTATAAACAGCAAAACAATGCAGCTTTATCTAATCTCAGCAACTTATTGCTGCTTGTCTGCGTGTGTGTGTTTTACTGACAAAATAAAATAAATTGAATCAGCTCACACACGATAACATGCTCTTTCCTACCTCATACTAATTGCTTGGCTAATTGATGTTTGTTGAACTTTCTCCATTTCATTGAGTGATTAGGTACAAAGCTAACAGTTGACATCTGTAGGCGCTTAACTGGCGTCTGTAATTACTGTTAATGTTAAATAATTGTTAGTTAATTGGAGTGGTAACTGACTGAATGGAATCCAGATTGTGAAGCAAAAAAGAGACCTAGTTAAATAAACATACATTTTCAGAGAAAACAACATTTTATTACAAGGGAGAGACAAGCAGCAGGCCAGATACAGACCAAGAATTTTTCAACATAATTTTGAAACAATTTTCACATTGTCATTTTTCAAACCAGTGTCAACATGCCTTTCCGAGAAAATCATATATAGCTTAATCTATGAAACAAATACTTTCTCCTGAACAGATAAAATTATGCATCAGTAAATATTACCATTTTGCTTACAGACACCAAAACAGTCTGACTTTGCTAAATATCAGCAGCCTTAAACAAATACGTAAAGAAACACAATCACCAACTGAGAAATAAAACAAAGGAGTAACCAAGTGGGCAAGGCTTCCAAGAACAACAACTTCATCTGTCTCCTTGAGCTGTTTTGATTTTAAAAAGCCAGTGCCTACA
Source organism: Crypturellus soui (assembly GCA_032275445.1). NCBI lineage: Eukaryota > Metazoa > Chordata > Aves > Tinamiformes > Tinamidae > Crypturellus > Crypturellus soui. The sequence goes on along the minus strand of JAUBNY010000511.1, from coordinate 4,492,161 downwards.
AGTACAAGTATTTGTAGTGTTCTCAGTGTTTTATGGTTCTCCTTTACTTGTAATGACAAACTTAAAGAACAGCCAGCAATGCCTCAAAAGTCCCCTTTATTTTAAGGCTGTAACATTTTAGATTCTTAAATCTGAAAGGTTTTGGAAGAGTCTCCCCTTTCCTTCCCCGGCGCTCCAGGCACCTTGCCTTACTCTGTGACTTTCTCCTGCAGCTATGGGTTGGCTCTTTTGTCCCCCAGCACCGGCTCTCGGCGCTAGATCGAGACCCTCCAACATGGGAAGGGCAGGGGACACGAGAAGCTTTCTCTGGACAGGACTGCTTGGACGCGAGAGATGCGGGCGTAACAGGAAGAGAGGTGATGAGCGCCTTGCTCAGATAAAGCTTTCATGGCACAAAAATAAAACAGTCTGGCAGTTTTGTGTACTTGACAAAGGACCATCTCAAGACATGCACTGATTTTTTTTTTTTTTGTCTGCCCGACTTGGAAGTTACAGGGAAGCAATGCAACATTTCTTCTAATCTATCTTGCAGGTACAAGAAACCTGGGTCTTCAAAGCAGCACACTCTTCCAAATGCTCAATCTCTCGCTAATGAGACGGTGAGAATGTAAAATACTGGAGAGAATAAAAAAAAAAAAAAAAAAAAAAAAAAAGCACACACGAAACCCACAAAATGCCAGGCAATCAAGTGACGCAAAGCCAGCAGCAAACTCTCCACTGGAAAGGCATTCATTTCACGGAGGTCAGGCCATCTTAACAGCCACAAAAAAAGAAGTCTGCGGAGCTGCTCTTATGATTCAACAGTCCCTGACGTTCTTTGTCTGCCGGTGTCTTTCCAGCGGCAGCAGGATTGCTCCATAACCCTGATGGTAATCTAGGAAGTAGCATTCCCCTTAGGAGAAAGGGAGTAGTGGGGAAGACCCAACTACAGAGACAGCAGCCCCAAAGAAGTCCAAAGCAAAGTTAAGAACACACCCAAGGAAGGTGCCTATGGACACCTTAGAGGTAAGGGCAGAAGCAGTGGGCTCCTGGGTACACACATTGAGTGAAGGTTGCGCTCATGCTATCCATGCTGGAGTGGATTCACATCAACCCAATGCGAGATGCTTTGCGGATGGCTCACAGAGAAGACACTTCTCTGCAGCCAAGTATCTCCTGTGAGTTGGCCCAGAAAAGAGAGGCGTCTGCCTGGTTGAGCTCCCTACTCATCCATAGAAACAGATGCTACAGGGGACTCGAGAAATAACTGACCCAAAAGGAGGGAAGAGAAAATACTATGTCTGTTTTTCTAGGGAAGAATATTGCTCTAGAACCACCAAAAAAGCCAGGGCTTGATCCAGCCAGCATTTCAGCCGCGAGTGAGGACTAGTAACCCAGATGCCTTGATCTGTCTCCAACTGAGAGTATAAATATTTCCCTGACAGCTGGTGGTACCACAAAGCAGAAGGATTCATAAAGTTTACATGAACATCCTGTAAACAATTTGAACATAAAAAGCTCTAACAGCCCAATTGTGCTTCTGATCAAAGGCAAACTTCACTATACAGCACAAATGAAACTTCACCACTTTGGGACTCTTTTTTCCCTCCAGAAAGGGCTGTTTTCCAAGGACAAGTAGGAGGCAGTTAGCATAAATTAAATCCACAGTAGTAGGAGGAGCTGCCTGCTCCATGGAACAACTTTCAGAAGCGTCTCTCTTAATTATTAAAAGAAAACAAAACTTCATTATATTGCAGAGTTATGTTACAAACATTAGTGAACACAACTCTGTATTTGGGACAGAATTAATGTTATTAAGGTTGACACTGAGACACTACAGAAGAGTTGACATGTTTTTTTAAACCACTGGAAGGCCGTAAGCAGCAATTCTGAAATCAGACACAATATGTTGCATGGGAGGAGGGGATGGATTAGAGCTGGAGCCGTGCTTGGGTGGTACCCTTAGGCCACTCAAAGCAATGTCATAAGAAAGTCCATCTGAAAGGCTGACACAGGGCTCAGCAGCATGGGAAACATGGACACATCCCACTGCCGCTTTTCTTAAGTTGACTGATATCCCTCGGAAAGGTAGTATGATACCCCTGACATTTAATGACCTTCGCGCTGGAGGGGACAGAAGGGAGGCCAAGCGCCCTAGTTGCTCCCACACACAGGAGGTCCCAGCTCAACTCCCAACGTCTCCACAAGCTCATCAGATCTTGCAGAAATAAAAGTTTATTATTCCTAATAAAGGACTTCTTATCTTCTATTAATTGCCCTTCTCATTTATTTAACAGTCCAACTTCTTCTCCAAATGCTGTGAAGGACTCCCAGTCCGCAGGCATCCTAACTGCGAGCACCACAGTGGAAAGACCTCACTGCAACTGACAGGCCTGGGGCTCTCATTCACAGGCAGGGACAACTCATACCAACTGTAGCTATGACACCTCTCCCTCTCAGTGACCAACGCATGTCCTCAACAGCTCCCACTATGCTATCCTGCTCTGCTATCATACATACCACACAGTCCCCTAGAACCCACAGGTCAGGACCCATCTGCACCCAGCTGGGCAGCCTCCTGCTGGACTCTAAGGGCAGTTAACTCCTACATGGGAGCTAAGGGACCAAATCCAGGAGACTTCATGGACCCTTTCTTCCTCTTTTTGCTATACTTTCTTATTATTAATGTTTTTGAAGATTACTATTCCATGTGATACGAATCAAAGCACAGCAGGAGCTTAATCTCACCTTCAGCCACAAAGTCCTACTCTAATAAAACAACGGAACAGTAGAAAGCGGATAAAATGCTGCCGCAAGACCCCAAATGCTACAGGATTTCTACGTGCTTTACGAAGATGTTACTCTTGTAGTATCTGCTACCTCAACTAGCTATAATTTATAAAATAAGTGAGACAGGTCAAAAAGCACGGGTAGCTTTGAGGGCTGTCAGATCCTCTGGCCACTTGTCCCCTCTCTGTCCCTCTCATATTGCTTTATCAGCCAGCAGCTCTGCAGAGCCTCACCCTGACTTATCCAGTGCAGATCTGACCTTTCTTGAGAGTGATTTTTATTGCTTTTGGCAAAAGAGACAACAGGCAACATGGGGCGGGGGAAAGAATCAGCTTTAAAGCAAACAGGCTGAATTGCACCGCGAGAACTTGAACTTGAAATACATCAAACTGACAGTGCCTCGACAACCGCCAGCCACCCCGCACACAGGGCGAGGACCCGCCGCCCGCGCGCAATCCCGCACCTGTCTGCGGGCAATTACCCACATTATCTGCAGAGCAGGGGGACCTTTCTGAGCTTGTTTCCCTCCTGTTTGGCAATCTGAATGCTAATCCCTTTAACAAAACTCTCCCCCTGCCTTTTTTTTTTTTTTTAATTTTCCCTGCCCTCTCCCCCCTTAATCTTTCTTCCAGTGGAGAGGGGAAGAAAAAAAAAAAAAAAAAAAAGAAGCAAGTACCAGTCAGCCTAGTTCTGCCGCACCTGGATTTGCATTGATTCTTCCCCTTGTCATTCATGTTCCCAACAGGAATTAGCATATGGCTTTAAGGGGAAACTCAGGAGCAGAAAAGAAAGACGCCATTTTGATGGAAATAAGGGGCAAAGGAATAATCTACCATCGACTAAAAAGCTTATTTGTGTAGGGGTTTCCCAAGCAAAGCTCCCTAAAGCCTATGTTGATTTTAGGCTACACAAAGAAACCCTAATCCTTTCAAGGGAACTAAATCACCAAAGAAAAGTAGCTTGGAAGAAAAGGCTCCCTGTCAAGCGCAGTTATTCACAACCAAATAGATGCCATGAAGCAAACTCTTCGGTAAGTAAACAAAAATAAGAATGTGGGAAATGCACTGGATTCCAGAAAGAAAACGAAAGGAAGAGGAGTAGGGCCCAGCTCTTCATCAATCACGTCTCATTGCTGGGCCACAGAGAGCCCTTCACCCTGGTTACTGTGGCAGGCAGGAATGTCCATTCACCGCCCGGGCTCCTCTTCTCCCCTGGCCTAGCCCCAGGAAAGGCTGCCTCAAATGCCAAAGCTTTTTACAGCAAATTAGCAAAATAAAGGTGTGGTCACGTGTAGTTTGGGGGCCTTGGGTCATTCCAAGCACACAAGTCTTTCCCTCCCCACTTTTTTTGTTGTTCTTTTTGTTTTCTTCCCTCCTCCAAATTTCACTGGGCTGGGGAATCCCAAGCATAACGGGGTGAGAGCTGTCTCCAGTTAAAGGGCTTCCTGAATTAAAAAGCACAATGAAATAAAAAATAAAGATAATAAAAAAACAAACAAACAACAACCTTTCCCCCCCCCCCCCACACACACTCTAATGACCCACTGGAACAGAGAACTCCAAACCGCACAAGAAGCGCGGAGGGCAAACAACTACACAAATCCACACCCGGTTAACGAATGGTATCAAAACCCCAAACTCATCAAATCCGTACCTCATAGCCCACACTCCCCTTCCCAAAAAAGAGCCCTACAATCGCATGGATCTCGAGCTGGGAGCAGCCCCGTCCCTGCACAGATATCGAGCACAGCCACGCACAGTGGGATGGGAGAGGCAGAAGAAACAATGCACTTGAAAGGCTTCAGAATGTGCCCTTTGGCGCAACCCACATCTGGAGCTGCTCCTCAACCCTCCTCACAGGAAGGGGGGAAAAAAAAAGAAATTAAAAAAGCTCCCCAAAGCCTGCAGTCTCCCTAATAACACTGCTTCACAATACGCTCTGCACAGAAGCTTTCTGGCACTGATTTAGGGTAAGTTTTCCCTTAATGTACTGTTATATCATTAGCCATTCTCTCTTTATATTGCTGTTTGGAAGAAATTAATGAGATACTGAATATTTAAATGTAGTCCTCTATATCATTTATTAACTTTACGGAAAGCATACAGCACAGTAAGCCATGGTTTATGACTATTATCCTGTGAATACTAAACGTTGGCTGGTTATTACTGTCAGCAGCGCAAATTGGCTATTCATAATTCCATGTCTATCATGTAGCTGATGAGTAACAATCAAGTTAAAACATTTTGAAAACTCTTACAGTTATTTAAATGAGCTTAAATTAAAGCCATTTGTAAAATAAACTATTCCTAATATTGTTATTTAAATTAATTCTGACCTGGCAGGCAATGCATTATTTAAAGCCTTTATATTATATTGCTTAAGCAAAGCAATTACCAAGCATACAGAACATGTCTGAAACCAAGAGAAACATAAAAAGCGCTAACAAGCTGATTGCAACATTTCTGCAAGACAAGTTACATTTCATCTCCCATTGAAACTGCCATGAAAAGAAATGTATGGGGGGAAAAACATGTTTGCGATGTGAATTGCAGTCTTACCTTTATTTGTAACAGCGTTGAACAGTTTTTCAGAGCTGGCATCAGATGCCTGAAAGACCAATAAAAAAAAAGTTACATTTCTGACAAGCGATATGCTTCAAAAGATATGCCTGTGTTTTTATATACATGGGTATATGCACCTATAATTTTTAAAATGAGAAAGACCATGTCACAAAACCAAGAGTGCTAACGCAAGCCGCAGCCTAGAAGAGCACAGCCATAAGGTGGTGCTATTTGGCTGTACTTGGCCGCCCTGCAGTGCAGATATTTATTTGGAAAGATTCTATTTAATAAAGAAAAAAATGATTTTCTTATTCAACATATTAACTACACACAAACTGCATTTTGGTACTGTAATTATCCAATATATTTCAACATTGATTTTGCAATTGAGAAGAGCCATGATTTGGAATCAAAGAACCCATTTTCAGGAATTGCAGAACTGTGTGTTTTTTTTTTTTTTTAATATATTTTGGAAGACTCCTTCCTGTGGTAGCCATATGGTTTTTAGTATCTTCAAAACAGGGTTGATCAATTGATCATTATATGAATTGCTCTTCTATATTCTTTGAAAAAAAAAGCCACTATTAGTATTTAATAGCAATATTTCTGCAAAGGCTTTCCCTCTCAGTCACAATAACTGATTCTAGACACCATAGTCTGTAACCAAACAAATAATCCATTTTATTTTTCATCTTGTTATCTTGATCTGTGGGCAGTTTCTTCCTCCTCAAATTGTTTTAGTCCCTGAACTACTAGGGCTATTTGTATATAAGTATTTTACTTGATCTTTTTACCTATTACTTAAAAGCCTTATTTAAGTTTCATGCATAAATGGTCTGCTCCTACTTTCAAAGCCTATAGTGGTAAGAAATCAGACCACAGAAGATAACCCCAAATATTAATTTTGCAAACATCCTGATTCCAAAAAGAGAAAGAATGAAGTTAGGGCATCTACATACAGACGTGTATGCACACATATACACATACGCACCTAAAGCACAAACTTATACCATACCTACATCATAAAATACAGCTAGCTGTTCAAATTTGAACTGTATTTTGGATACAACACTGTAGAAAAGTGGTCTGCTTTTTGAAAATCCAGCAGAAAAAAAGTGTGCTGAGTTACAGAATACTACAGACAGTGGAAAAAAATGCAACATTTCAGAAACATTTTAGCCTTGGATTTTTTGACTGATACAGAACAGTATTCCCACTGGATTCAGAGAAAAAAGAAAAAAAAGTATTGTGTATTTGTATTTTTTGTTATAAGCTAGGATTTTTTAAATTCAAAACCAAGAAAAAAAAAATACAGAGAAACACGGTATATTAAATATTTCTACTGTATTAAAATTTAGGTGTGAAATTACCAGCAGATAAGTAAGTTGGTACAATTCTGATTGCATGTTATACTATAATGCTACACTGAAATAATTTCCTTGCCCTCAAGTTAACAACACAAAACATTTCTGTGATTAATTATTAAAAATGGCTTTATTCTTTTTCAGATTTCTAAACAGATTTTGCTAGATTACTGCTGGCTTAGCTAAAAGCTGACCTAGGGTATTTCTCCTCGATTAAATACCTTGTAAACACTGGATTTACTGCCCAGTGATGGATTTATTATTCAGTGATGACTTTCTCTAAATTAATGAAAATATGTGAATAAAGTACAAATTGAGGAGATCAAGAAGGCCACGTGCTTTGAAGAGGCATCCGATGTATTAGTCCAACAAATTAAGAGAAGCTCAGTGCTTTCAGACTCTTGCCAATCAGCCTGCTCTCTGATTAAAAATAACAGCCTTTCCCAGTGAATCTCATCTGTTGTTGCCTTTCCATGCACAGGGTCCCTCACAAGTCAGAGCTCTCCAAACCATCATTTCTTCTAAAAATAAAACCCATCATTTTATTAAAAAAAAAATCTTATAGTCTCAATTATTACTTCATTGCACTGTTCCAAAATGAAGCAGCACAGGGAAGCTGCAGTTTTCCATTCCCTTCTCTTTTCCAAACAACAGGGGTACATTTAAGAAGTTTGCTCTAATGCCAGAAGTAAACCAGGATTTTTTTTAAGCTTTTTTTCCAGACAAGTCTTCTTCCTATTGCACTGAACAGCAAAAAGGGTGTCATGCAATCTCCCAGGGGCACTTCGTAGGCAGAGCGTGGTGCACAATGTGCGGTGCAGGAGCACTGCTCACAAGCCAAGCACCGATACCATCAGAACAACATACAAATAAATGTATACATTTGCATATATATATTATAGGCATAATTTCACAAAGACAAAGGTGGTTACAAAGCAACTCCCATTTTGCATTACTGACTCTGATGTTGAACGCAGTAGCAACTCCCCCCAAACCTACACTGCCTATAGTTTACCATACAAATAACCAACAGCCGCCTCCACGGCTTGAGCCAAGGGGTGAAACTTTGCCTCCCTGTTTGACTACTTCCAAATGCGGATTTAAGCACGAGACATAAAGTGCGGTCAGCGCACAACGGATAGGGCGCGAGCTGTCACCCGCGCCAGAAAGCGACGCCGCATCAGCTATTTCTGACGCCGCCGCTGCTCCTCTCCGAGCTCGGCGGCCGCGGCGCTCGGCCACACCGGTTTCCCGGCGCGGGGGGATCGCTCTGCGCCCGCTGCTCACACGCGTCTCCGGCGCCCACCACGAGGTCCCCCCGCGGCTCCATGGCGGCCGCGCTCCCGCCTCGGGACTGTGGCGAGGAAGAGCAGTCGGCACCGATGTGCCCTTGGAAGCCGCCAGCCCAGCTCCCACTGGGCGCTCTGCTCCTTCTCGCCTACAAGCCCCCTCCTCGCCAGCCCGCTTCCAACGCGGAGTCCCATCCGAGGCACTGCCGGGGCTAAGCGGGACAGCCCGCAGAGCGCTCTCGCCTGCTCCGCTCGCCGCGGCAGGAACGCGCTGCCGCTCCGCGCCGCGCAGCACCCAGGTGGCTCCCGGCGCCCCGCGCACCTGCGGCTCGGCCCGGTACCTGCTCGCGGCGGGCCCGACTCGCAGCCAGGGACCCCGGGTCCGCCAGGGGCTGCGTCGCGGGCGGCAGCGCGGCCGGGCGGGCACCTCGGCCAGGAGAGTGTCCCCCGCGCTGCTCCCTGCAAGATGGTTCCCTGGGAGGAGGGCGCGGGAGAGGGGGTGTGCGAGCGTGGCGACCGCCAAGAGCTAATAAAGCAGCAGCAGGACAAAGAAAACCATGTGCAGCGGCGGCGGCCCCGTCCAGCCCCGCAGCGGCCCCAGGCCGCCCACACGCACCTCCCTCCGCGGAGCAGCCCGGCTCCGGCGGGGCGCATCTGCCGGCGGCCGCTCCTCTTCCTTCCTTTGCTCTTTTCCTTTATGTTCCCTTTGCTTTCCCCCGTCTTGTTTCGCTTCAAAAAGTCATGCTCCTCCTGTGAGACAAAGCGGACGCCGTCGAGGCTCGCGCCGCGCTCAGGTGAATTCCATGGAGGAGCCGCCACGGCCCCAAAATCCGAGCGTCGCCGCTCGCCTGTAAATCCGCGCGCGGGCCGAAGCCGCTCCGCTCCGCGCCGCCGCCCGCGCGCTCCGCACTGCGCGCAACCTCGCGCGCCGCTCCGCGAGCGGCTCCTCCCTCTGCCGCTGCCCGCCCCGCGCTCCGCCCCGCGCCCGGCCCCGGCGCCGCAGGTGCCGCCGCGCAGCTGCGCGAGCCCCGCAGCACCGAGATCCCGCGGCACCGAGACTCCGCAGCACCGGGACCCCACGGCACTGAGACCCTGCACACCGATCCCCGCGGCACTGGGACCCCGCGCAGCGAGTCCTGCGGCACCAGGACCCCGCAGCACCAGGACCCCGCAGCACTGAGACCCTGCACACCAATCCCCTGGCACCGGGACCCCACACACCGCGCGCCTCACATTACATTCAACCCCCTAGCCGCAAGAGACGCTCGTGACTCCAGGGAGGGTGGCTCGCCTGGGAAGGACAGCTTGTGTCAAACCTCTGTGCAAAAGCTAGCGCCTGAGACCATGGGTTCATATGATTGTTATAGATGGAAAAGACCTTCAAAATCATCAAGCCCAACCCTAAAGCACACCAGGTGTGGACGGCAGATGGACGCGGCCTCAGCTTTTTCCACACACTTGTCTTGGTTTCGCCTCAGTGCCAAATGCTAGTGCTGACGGGCAACAACGCGCCCCATCGCTCACGCTCGGCCTCCTGTACTGCACCTCCTTGGGAACAGCCACCGCAGGAGACGAGTGCAGGACACCTTAATCTGGAAGCTGTTATTCACTGAAGCGAGGCTATACCATCTCTAAACCAAGCTGATATGAAGACAAGCAGTTATGCTCCTTGGCATTGGAGACCTACACGACCTAATGTTTCCTGAGAACCTAGCAAGTGGTAAGACAGGGCTTTAGAACTTCTGAGGCCATGTTGGAAGAGTTAGACAGTGGTTTGGAGTCAATGCAGGGCCAGGACTTCTAGAGGAATCAAAGTTCAGTGGCCTCCAAGAAGGCCCCTTGGTCTGAGCTGGATCCCCTGCAGTATTTGGTTGTGTAGCTCCTACATGGACCACCTCAGCCTCACAGATGGGTTCCTGGCAAAGGGGAGATGGGGACTGCCTCTGCCAGACCGATATTAAAAGCAGAGAGATAGATGTAAGTTGGTGGTGGCCCTCGCCAGGACTGTGCTGCAGGGGCAGTGAAACCTGTCGAGTATGTGCGCACGCATCAACCCTGTCCCAGAGCGGCCTGGCGTAGAGGCCAAGCCCGAGCCCTGGGTGAATCCAGTCTAGGCCTCACATTAAAACTTCAAGCGAACCTCAGATGCCTCCTGGAACACGTGCACACCTACAGCACGAAAGGAGAAGGAAAAATGGTCTCGACAGAGCACACAGCAGTGCTGCACTGAGAAAGGCATGCCCAAGAGCAGCTTTCTACCAATTACTGACACAGAACTACGGCTTTTTGTGCAAGTATTTCTCCTTAACCCTCATCCTAAAGGTTCCTCAGTACGGTCCATTCATGAACATTCTTCCTCCTCACTTTTATTTTGTGACTTCTCCAGAATTCATATTCCAGGTACAAGTTGCACTGATTGTAATGGTTTCCATTAGACAACTAAGAGGGAACGTGCCAGGACAACACAACTGCATCTACCATAGCAGCCCCGAATTCAGACTGTGTTTGCAAGCATGGTCGTGTGTTTGTTACAGGAATTCCTTGGTGAAAATGTGACAAACCATCTTCAGCAGAGAGTTAAGAGTTCACGGACAAGTTTAGATCTGTTAATAAGTTCTTCACGTTAGTAGCGTTATCTTAGCTCCCTACAATGCATCTGTTGCCTGTTAGTATTTGACAGGTTTTCACATCTCCTAAAAGACCTGTGCTGTAAAGAGAGTAATCCTTTGCTGTCAGAGAGGCAAATTGCCATACCCGCATCTAAAAATCCAAGAGAGAAGGCTTCATTGCTGCTTTCTTGGATAATAATGGCCAAAAGTCATCGCTGGCCATCAGCTATTTCACGAGCTCAGTGAAGTAAGTTGATGGCCTGAGTCCAGTTTTCAGCCCCCATTGAAAATAAAGACATTAAAACGGTAAAATGCTCTTAGCACAATAACAGGAGGAATCAAAGACTGTATCTAGACCAGGAATTAAAGGCGTAATATTAGGGTGTGGTAGGTATTATACTCTATGAACACTTTGGTCACGACTTCATACAACTTGGCATGGTATGAAGGGGTCTAATTAAAGCCTAGACTCTTTGGAAGACTTTAATTTGATAAATTCAACCTAGATTAAACTACAGGCTTGTCTGTACTAGATTTTTCAAACGTTAACCACATGCCACACCTGAAATCTCAGCGTACACAAGATCCAAAAAGCATTTACCTACTCATCTCCCCGCGGCTGTTAAGGTTTATTGGCAGGGCTGTGGGCCTCATTATGTTCATTATTTATGTCTTAAAGATAAGTAGAAGATCTCTGTTTTCCTGCTAGAGCATTATGCATGCATGAAATGCATCTTCTAATTCCAAATCTGATGTTTAGGAATTCACCCAAAGCCAAATTAAGTTAGAGGAAAAAAAAAAAAAAAAAGTAAAGCTCCTAATGATTTCAATTTCAGTGGCTTTTGGATCAAGCTTCCATCTTTCCTGACAGCTACACTGTCTAGTGTCTTAAGATATGCCTGGAGAGGTTTTTGAAATCCTCTGTCTCTTATCTTCATGGGACCTTGCCAAACTTTTTTTTTTCCTCATCTGTCTGTGGTCTCTGTCAGTGTCGACATTTGTTTCTGCCCCAGTTGTAGCCAAATGAAGTGCATTGAACTTGGATCAAAAGTGATTTCAAAAACGTTCGCTCTGAAAAAGGTTTTCAGATCCAACCATTTTATAAAAATGACCCAAAGCAGCCTAGAAGGCTGCAGAGCAGCAGACCTTCGTCTGCAAGCAGTACAGTAATTCCAAAGAAGAATTACCCCTCTCTGGAGCAATGAGCAAGTGCATACTGAAATTACAGCAGGTTATATGGGATTAAATTATTTATGGCAAACCCCGTCTCACCTGGAAGGTTCTGCAGTCCTTTTTTCCTGGTAATGTGAAAACTGGATTTTCCATTACTTTGGTATTCTGTTAAAGACTGAAAACGTTTATGTTTCCAATAAGTTGCTAATCCTTCCAGAAGACACGCTCCACGGTCCTCCACAATGATTTGAAAACATGCATAATTTTAGCCATTACTGGATAGGAGATGCAGGATCTTTTTCTCAAGAAAAGGATTTGGAGAGCTCTTGGTGAAGTTTTATGTCTCTGAACAGCCAGCGATGCCTTAACGTCCTGAACAGAAAGTACTTAAACTTTAATGCCTTAAAGAGGTTCAAGGAAACTACCTGCTCTGACGCGTGACCTATGCCGACGTTACTGCTTGCTTAAGCCATAAAGGGCGGCAGCAGACGTTAGGAAAGTCAGATTGCTCCGAGGCAGGATTGTGCCAGGACGGATCCCGCGTTCCTGAGCACAGCAACGCATCCCCGGACCAGACAGGAGCGACCGGCACCTAGGTGAGCGCCCAGCAGGAGACGCAGGTCCCACTCCCTTGGCTTCATCTTCATCCCAACGGAGCCCACGTGCTCCGGGTGAGAGTAAGCTCCCCTAGCTCTTCTCTTCGCTTAGCTCTTAGGTGAGCGAAAGGAAAAGGTTAGGCAGAGGGAAAAAGTAGCTGCTCAAGAGCACCCATTAGAAGGCAACAGAGCTATCGAGCTATATAATATTGGTGGCTAAGTTTTAAACCTAAGTGAAGTTTTTTATTTGGCAAAGCAGAAAACTTTCGTGAGAGAGTATTAATGACAGTGCAACTTTTTTTTTATTATTATTATTTCTATTTTTTTCTGCAGCCTTTGCAAAACTAAAACACTTTGTAATCCCTTCTTTTATGCAGAACAGATTGCAGTTTTAAGCAGAGGCCCATAAACTGCAGGTTCAAAGAAACTTGAAATCGAATTAGCATAAAAGCTGGTATTCTCATTTACAGGAATAGCGAGGCAAACCCCTCTGCAGGCAGTTTACGATTTTTGGTTGCAAATGGAAACTAAGATAAAAAGTGGGGCTCCTTAAATGCCTGATCCCATAAAAATACTGCGTGGTCTCTACTGCTTCCCAGGACAGTTCTGCATACCTGGAGGAGGCTGGATAATGATCAAATCCATTTACTGTACAGAAGAGAAATCCTCCCTGTCCCACAATTATGAAGGCATTTCTCCCCCCAGGCAGGTAGTTGAAGTGACCATCACAATTACCTGCCTTTCCTTCTGCCAGTGATGAAGAGCAAGAATGACCACCGTGGTTTTGCTTCCTGATCAGAAAACCCACACATTTTCCCTTTTCTTCTTCCCGCTGTTGACATTCCGAGCTACCGAACACATTATGGAGCATCACTGAGTTGCACAGGGCTCCTCAAGACCGTGCTCAGCTCTTACGCTGCTGGCTGCGCTGCACAGTCTGACCAGAAGCATTTGCAAATTCCCATTCCAAATAAGGAGGTATAACATAAATTCCTCTCTGTCCACGAGCACTGCCATGAGCACACTTCATAAAATGCTCCACTTCTAAGCTGTGGCCATTATCTCCTCCTAATTTCTGTCTGCCAGTGGGCTGGGAAACTGCTGAAGTATTTCAAATTAATTTGTCTGTCAATATCTATGTACTGAATCAACGAATACAAGAGAGATATTTTTCATCCTCAGTCAGAGGAGGAGATTTTCTTATCATTGAATAAAGCATCCGTTGTTGTGTGCTGTAATCCTGTTTGGTTTTTGCAGGTCATTTTTAGCCAAGGAAATGCTGAATCAGCAGCGGAAACCAATCAAGTAATTTCTTTCATTTTCTAACATTCATGGAAAATAATGAAAAATTGCATCTTGTGTGATGAGAATGTAACTATAACTGAAACCTATTTTTCCATAGGAAATTTTAAAGTAAGCCCAGTAAAGAAATATTATCGGGGGAAAAAAACCTAAAACACCACACACCACACAGCTAATGCAGGATCTCTTTTGCTGAATGACTAAATCCCATTTTTGACCGTCAGCTCATATTTAGACACTACATTACGAACAATCAATCTGTACTGTTAGCCAGCTCCTAAACAGTACAAGGACATTAACTTGGCAAAAGAATGACCATTACTTTGACGAATGAAACCTTCACCTAAAATATTCATGTACCGTATGATAACATCCAACTGATAACCAAGGGAGAAAAGAAAAAAAAAGAAAAAAAAAGAAAAAAAAAAGAAAAAAAATTCCACCCTGCTGCAGATTTAAATAACTGGGAGCAACTGAATTACATACATAAGAGGAGTTATTATGGTGCTGTTAGGAGAACCAACAAATGAAGAAAAAAAAAAAAAGGACAAAAAAGCGAAGCTTGATAAATATTTTCCATAACAAACCCCGACTGGATTCAGTGGGATGCAGCTCCGTTTCTCATTAGTTATCCTTCGTTTGTCAGACACAGCCCGTGTTTTGCAGGGCGCTGGGCCTGGCTCCCCGCTCGCCGGCGGAGGGGCTGTGCGTGCGGTGCTCCCGGAGCCGCAGAGCCACGGAGGGCTGCAACAGCCCCGCAGCCATTATCAGCGCCTGCCAGGGTGCCACCGTATCAAGTTATATGATAAAGCACTCAGCTGACACCAGAAAAATAATCATTCTCCCTCTCCTGCACCACCCCCTTTTTCACAAGGAGGCTTTTTACACTCATTAAATGCAACCTTATCTCTGAAAGACTGCAATCCTCAGCAAATGACAAGTGTGCCTAATCTCATTTTCTGACAAGCGATTCTGACAGCACCTTCCTTTTGATTTCTAAGACACGTAGCTAGACATATATTAATCTGTCAGTCATCGCCCCTAGGAAGGATGGAGGAAAAAAAAGGAAAAGGCGACGGAGAGGAACATTTGTGAATGTGAAGGCAACAAGGCAAGGAGACCAGGGGTCCTCTTCTGGCTGCTGCAGCCCACGCGGCCGCGTTTCCCGGTTCTCCCACGCGACAGTTCCCAACTCTCGAGCAGCAGCGGCAGACGCGGGTGTCGCGAGGGGGCTGCAAGTGTATTTGAGTCACAGCGCCCTGCTGGTCCAGGAGCCAGCGTGGGGGCAGCTCCACACCTCTGCGGGAAGGGGGCCACTCTCCCGCTGCCTGCGCCGTGGCTTGCAGCGCAGCGAGCACAGGCATGGCACAAAGGCCAGGTGTTACTGTCACCCTAATGCTCATTTAACTTATGAGCACGGGACCCCCCCAGTCCTTGTGCTAAAAACGACACAGCCTTAATTTCAGATTTGCAGATTATGAAGGGTTCTGCAATCATATCTGATTTTTGCAGCAGGAAATACCTTGTAGGCCCCTCATGATAAGCTGCCATTGGCTCTGGTAGGGCAACTGGCTGGAAAGAGGTTAGTCAGTATGGACGGGCAAAGCCATTTGGGATGAAAGCATCCAGGCCGAATCATGTGGTCGTCGGCTCTCAGCAATGCTGGACTGACACCAAACTGCTCTAAAACCCAAGCGTTTACTATGACACAGTGGTCACCAAAGATGCTTACCGGGACAGGTGCAAGGTGCTTTTGAGATTATGCAAAGACTCCTGAGAAGTTCCACCTATGACACCTTGAGAAGATCTGCTTTAAACCCGGCAGCATCATGTGGTGCTGACAAAACGGGGTGAATCTCGGCAAGCGACCAAAATAAGGACGCTTGATGCGCTAGGTGTGATGTACATCTGTGAGCACACGCATGCCGGGTGGGAGGACATAGGTTATTTGGTAGTTACCAGAGCTGGCAAGGGCTGGGAAAGAAGTGACAGCCTCCAAACCCGCGGGAGGACAGGAGATCATGTGCCATGGGAGGCCAGATCTGCTCTCTTATCCAGGCCCATAGGGAGCTTTCTCCTAAGAAGCCTCCTCCCTCCTAGCGCGTGAGTCATCTTAGCAGTCCCAGCCACCAAGTGCTGCCTTGGAGCAAGCTGCTCAGAGCTGCCCTCTCACTCGCTGACCGGCTCCCAGCAGCAGATACTGGCTCCTGTGGGGACACCAAGCTTGGACCTGAGCTGCCAGCAGCTCCTGCCTCCTCCTTCCGCACAGCACCCAAGCACGGGAGAAACTTTCTTGTTCATAATGGCGTGAGGGGAAAAAAAAAAATGAAAGGGAAATACAAAGGGGCTCCAATCCAATGCTTTAAAGTGATGCCATTTTCATAGTAATACAGTCATTAAGTGCTTGTTTGATGGTGCAAAAAGTAGGCCAAGATCTTTCCTAATACATTTTATTAATCAATACCTGCACTAGAAGATAGGAACAATTAAAGTTTGCCTCTTCGCTCACACAAAAGTAGCGTAAAGCTTGTGATCTACTTAAGTAGTCCGCCACTCAATAGAAAGATGAAAAGACTTCTTTAGTTTTACTTAAGAGTCGAAATGATGTTAATACTTCAAGTGTTCAGGCTTTGGTTCTCTGCAAGGCAGTAAATTAACAGTGACAGGAAAGCTGCCTGACATTGCAAAGTCCTGTTCCTCGCTTTTCCCCATTGATATCATAATAACTGGAAGCCTCACAAATGCATTCTGGAGTTCACTGAGCCTGAAAATAACACTGGAGATATTTCCTTTGCAGTGCACAACACTTTAATAAATAAGCCTAGCAGACACTCACATTTTCTGCTGATGTGTCTTATAAGGATGGATGTGAACCTGACACTTGTGTAGTTTGCATTTATGGCAGCTTTTTTTTGTTGATTGTTTGTTATTAAAAACGAATTTTCTAGCTGCATCTAAACTTCTGGATGTAGAAAAGAAGGTGTAGGCTGAGAAGTTCCTCCTGAGGCTAAGTCTCCTGCTGGGGGGAAGGCTTCCCATGGGAGAAGCAGGGAGACCCTTGCGCAGAGTACATGAGGTTCAAGATGACACCTCTGATGTCACCGTGGCACTGACTGCTCCAGGCAGCAAAAGGGAGAATACTGCCCAAACTGCCCCAAATGCTGCCCAACTCAGCAGCACCAGCTGAACCCCCGCAGCAGGGACCACCGTCCCCAGCAGGTGATGTGTACCCTGGCCCGCTCCACGTGCAAGCAGAGCAGATGCAGTTGCTCCACCACAGAAGACGGTGGCCATGACCCCAGCTTGGCCACCCCAGCTCTCGTTCTCAGGAGCTGGACTGCACAAAGAAGAGCCAGTGACCTCTAGCAGAAGAGGAGAGCAGAGGAAAAATGCTCCAGGTAGAGACCCCTCTGGCTCCTGATGGGCTCTCTCTCTCCTGCCTGAAGCTCACACACATCGTACGTCATTGCATTGCCCAGTGTCAAACATCAGGGCTAACCTACTGCCCAGTTCAGTCTATTATTTGATTCTGCAGTGAGAGGGGAAGGACGTGCCTAGGACATCACACCAGTTCATGGTGCATACAAACAGATTTCACTACACTGAAGAGAGAAAGCAGTATGGTGTTTAAAACACTTTTTTTCATATGATCAATACAAAAAATACAAATGCAAATGACCTTTTAATTTGTATTACGAAGACTAATCAAGGTAAAGTCCCAGCCGAAAGAGAAAATTTCTCCCTCATTGATATTTGGGAAATCGTGGACATTGACCCGTGTCCCACCACCAGTTCCACAGTCGGCCTCCTGCTGTAAAACTGCTGTCTTGTTTTTCCCAACGTTCAAGTCATCAGCCACCAGACTCCTTCCAAACTGCTTGTCAAGGCAACGTCTGAGCCCTCCTGAAGCTTCCTTGGGGCTCCCGGCTCTTCCCTCCCGCGCCTCGGTTGGGAGCTGCGGAGGTCCCCGTGCAGCCTGCATGCCGACACTCCAACCTCCTCCCCACATCCCAACCTCCACAAAAGTACTGAGCACAAGAGCCCCGAAAGGAAAATCCTTCCAACACAGGGAACGATTTCTAGCAGCTTTCAAAAAGCTGTTTTTTTCTTTCATTTAGGATTCTCACAAAACCCAACTTCTTTGTCTCCCAAGCTCCCTTGATCTCTCTCACTTTTAGCTGTCACATGGAGTCAATTGGCTGCACCTCTGCGCTTGATAAAGACATGCCAAATGTTCTGATGTTTCTTTAATGAGCAGGTAGATAAGACTCAGTCCTACAAGGTGCTGAACACTTTGACCCTACGCTAGCAAAGCACTTAAATATCTGCTTAACTTTTGAAGCTAATGGGGCTGTTCAGGCATTCAGACTTAAGCCCAATTTTATACATTTTGCTGGATTTGCAAGGCTGAGCCACAGATACTGAGGAGAAAGTCAGAAAAATACAGCTAACCCAGTGAATAGAAGGACCATACAGTTTCCAGATAAATTATGAAAAGTCCCACCATTATTAATTAATGTGTCAGTCATGTTGCATGTAATAGTATGTATATTATTGTGTTAGAGAGAGTAGGCAGGTTTATTTTCTTTTATAACGTAATGCTTCCTAAATGGGATGGGACACTAATGATCCGCAAGGATGAAGGCTCAGCATTTACTTCAAAATAAATGTCTGAATGCACAACAAGAAAGGGACAAATATGGAGTAATTTGAACAAAAATTAATGATAGGAAGGTCATGGAGAGGAAGCAGAAAGAGTAAAATTGATACCAAAGCTGAGCTGTTGTTCCTGAGATTCAGTTAATCAGCTGATGTATATCCAGCCTGGATTACTCCAGACACTACTGGGGGAGGCGAGCTGCGGGAATCTAATATAATACGTAAGGGCCATGATAAAATTTTAACCTGTTTTGATAATTCGGCTCCATGTTCTGCTCCATGCATACCTCCAAGAAAGGCTGCCAGATTTTATCACTGTTGGTTATTAATCTATTTGTTCCTACGAAATATCTTCTCTTTTTCCCCCTTTTTTAATAATTCACCTTTATTTGTCTAAAAAGGAGCTGATTCAACGCAGGGAAAAAGCCATAGCGTATCAAAGCACAAATGAAAAACAAAACAGGTAAGGAGATAACGGATGTTGAACCAGGATGCAAAAGTTATTTTGGAAATATTTGATATTGTTTAAAAGGAAAGAGCCTGGCTGCTGCTGGAACATGAGGCACCAGTGCAGGGCAGCCAGCGAGGCGAGACAGTGCCAGGTCCCAGAGCGTCCTCACTGCACCGCTCCAGCAGCCTCTTCCCGAGCTACAAACCCCCCATCAAACATTCAAGGTAATTCCCAGCACTGCAGTGAAGCATTCGGGGCACCTGCAAAATGCTCCAGCAAGTAAAGCCCAGGCGGTGGCCTCTGTGCCACGATGTCCCCGCTGCCCTACAGCCTGGGGGCCAATGTACCCTGGCACCAGGCACAGGGTGGCGGCTCCCGGCACAGCACAAATTCCCTTGCCTCTGCTCTGGCCTCCTTGCTCTGCAGGAATTCATGCCGCTCTTCCAAGACTTGGGGTCTACTTATTCACTTAAGAAGCTCCAAAGTGGTTTTATCAATCCCTGCTCCACAAGCTGCAACATCGAGGTTCCTCAGGAGCACATGGAGCTGGAAATAACCTGGAGGTGACAGAGTCCTCCTGCTAGGTGGCACGGAGCCACCGTGGAGAGGATGAATAGAAAATCCAGTGGAGCCACAATTTTCCAGGGAGGCCTCCAGCCTCCCAGCTTCATCCTGGTGGGACAGCTCCCAAGAAGGCCCCACGCTCCCCATTACAATCCCTTTCCTCCCGAGTTCAAACGGCACCTGGCAGTGCTGCAGAACCTATGCGCCCAGCTCAGGGGACGCTCTGACAAAGCCTTTTCTCTGGGCACACGTAGGGACAAGCCCCCGGCTGCGGCACGGCTTTGTTTTTTATTATTTTTTTTCTCAGATGACAAGGCAAAGGTCCTGATTAAAGGCCCTCCAGGGGGGACAAAAAACAGCCGGGCACATCAAAGCACCCACACGGAGGGCAGAGGGGAGGCCGTGCTGCCCTCAGGCCCGCATGGCGCTGCCCGCCAAGTGCTGCTCCCTGCATGTCACAGGGGCCGAACGGGCTCCAGCCCCGCGGGCGGCACCGAGTACTGCGAGCGGGAGCACAAAGAGGTTCCCAGTGCTGTCAAAGGCAACGCGCCGTTTTGTGTGTAAGATATCTGTGGAGAAAGAGCACTGGGGTTTGGCAAAGCGGTCGCACCGGCGCCGTCCTTGTCACGCGGCGCACGAGGACACCCGCGAAGCCACCAGAGGCGGCACCGCTGCAGGTGGCTCCTTGACCAGCGGAGTGAAGATTTGCTGCTTTTGTGCTCAGGGGAAATAATAATAATAAAAAAGAACCTTTGCTCGCTGACCCGGGTCGTGGCGCGGAGATGCTTTTTGGGCAAACTGCGCTCTTGATCAAATGACACCCGGGATGAGCTAAGCGGGCTAATTAAAATTCCCCAAGTGTGTCTAGAGCTGGGGAGCCGCTGAAAGAAAAGGGTTGGCTAAAGCCTTTTGGATTCTTTTTTTTTTCTTTCTTTTTTTCTTTTTGGAAGAATGGGAAAGTGGTTTTTAAGGGATGCAGGACGGGTAGAGAGCATGGAGCCAGGCGATGTGCAGGCAATGCCACGGCCACGCTGCGCAGGATTCACATGAGAAACACCCCGCGGCCCAGCAGGGCCACCTTTGGGCCCTGTTACTGTTACATTTTTAATGATGAAAAAGGGGCCTGCATGAACAAAACATCATCTCATCTGAGAATCAGGAAAAAGAAGTCAATAAAGTCCTATCCCCTTAACATTTGATAGTTTCCCTTTTCCCCAAAGAGATTTGCCACCTTCTCCTCTTCCTTTTGCATTCAAATTTCAATCTGCCACAGATTTTCCACGTTACAGGTTGAGTCAAATACCTGTTTTCCCACCCTGCACCACACACTGCAGGTAAATCCTGGCAAGCAGGGCTTATTCCGTGTTCCCTTTGCTGACACGAGGCGACGAGACCCCACTTCCGAGCCTGGAATGAGGTTAGTTACTCCCTGCTGATTCACCACACGCTGGAGATAGGGATTTACAAACCATTCCTCCCCAATTCCCGACATGCACCAAACAGGCCCTGTCTCTAACAGGAGTACTTTTATTATTATTATTTTATATACTAACTGACAATGGTAGAAAGCCTCATATTCACATCTGTATTATTATAATAAATGCATTATAAATGAGTAAGTAGGAAACAGTAAGGAAATGATGTTTTACTTTTAAATGCTAATTATGGAGCCCTGGTGCAGTTAATGTGTAGGGTGTTCTGTCAATTTTTAATGTTTATGCCAAGTGTAGTCTTCAATTTAACATGAGCTTTTAATCCTTTGAGTACTAAATTGCCTTTTAATGCTTGCAGCACAACATTGTGTTTGCACAAAGTCAGGGCTGAAAAATGAATTTACTACAAGATATGAGCATGTGTGGTGGGGGGAGGAGAGTACAAAGGACAAGCCTTTTTTTAATGATGTTGTTGGAACGGTACAAGAGGAAGGAGCCGCTTTAAGGATGTACCTGGCAATTGTTTGCAGTGGCAAAATGCGGCTGTTGATTTAATATCATCACGGAAGCATTGTCAGACACAGAGCTCTTTCAGGCTTGAAAGAGCTTATCCAAAAGCTAGACCAAAAATGTGTGGCTTGCACCCATAAAGCCAGCCACAAGAAAAACAGGATGCAAGAAATTATTAGGAAGAGGTATCTGCATTTTCAACATGGCAAAAGTACCTATGGAGAGAGAGTTGTAACCGAGAGCACTTAAACGAAATACAGAATATCGCTCTTCTGGAGAGTAATAGCAGAGCAGGTGTCAATACAGCTTTCCAGGTTTGTTGCTGTGTTTTTGCTTTTCCTTCCAGGCCCGCTCTTCCAGACTCGCCCCAAAGCCGTGTGTCCCTTCGCACCAGCGGTAGTGCTGGACATAGCTCCGATTCCACCTCCATCCCGGCGCCGCTCACCTTTGTCCCTGACAGGGTGTAAGGGAGCTAGAGCAGCTTGTGCGGCTAATCCCTATTTCTGTTTTCAATGAAATGACTCTCTTAAACAACACCATTCACACGTGTAAAGCTCCCAGTTTGAACTTCCCTGGCAGCAGCCGTCCTTGCCATCCCGACCAGCTTCACTTTGGCCAGTGGATCCGTTGCTATCTGGTGCCCAGCACAATCTTCCAGGTGAGTAACACTGGGGACCTAAGACATTTTTTGTCCCCTCAGGAGCAGCTCCTCAGCTCTCCCACCAGCTTAGACCACAGCAGGGAAACACAATACATAGAACTCGCTCTTTCCTTTCTCTCTCCCCTCTACAATCTGTAAGATTTTTAGAGAATCTTCCTGATGCCTGAAGAGATCCTGGATCCTCTACCTCTATCCATCGCTCCCTGTGTTACAGTGCTCGGGTAAGTGGTTTTTACACGTGGACACAAAGGAAAACATTGGCAATAGAAGGGGGAATCTGATGTGACCAGCTCACAGACGGGTGCCCGTAATGCCACCACGTCATCCACACTGCTGAGACGTAAGCTAACAACCTCATTTGCTCAGTGGTTTTGACCTGGTGACTTAATTTATGAAGATAAACGTGATTTAGATGCCAGTTTTAAATGCTCACGCTTAAAATACTGGCATTACATTTTGAGAGAGGGAATGAAGTAGAATTTGCAGACAAAACAGAGCATATCCCGCCCCTGCTGCACAGAGCGGGCTGTTGTTAGAGCTGTGCTCTGCAAGAAGGATACAGTTGTGCAGCCTCATCTGAGCTCACCGCAATGTCATTGGCAACACTCAGCATACTTGAATATCCTTATGTTGAAACATTTACATCTCCAATATGAGGATTGGAAAAATAAACCCCTCTTGTTGACTGGATATCAAAGCAGGGTTTCGTTCTGTCCCCCATGAAAAGACACAAGTCCAGCGATGGGAGAGCAGGGCTGGGAGGCAGGTGGACTCCCTCTTTCGGGTCAAGAAACATGTAGCTGAGGCATTTAGGGACGTAGCTTAGCAGACATGGTGGGGATGGGTTTACAGTTGGAGTTGATGATCTTGAAGGACTTTTCCAACTGCAACGGTTCTGTGACTCTGGAAGGTCTCCGATTTGGCACACAGTCCTGCAAGTGCTGGGATCGCCCACACAGGAATCATCTATCACTTCCATCGCCATAGCCACATATTGCAAAATGACACAGGAATGGGGCCCTACATCTATAAAACACATTTTGCTCTCATTCATAGCCGGATGCCTTACTTTACCATGCCCTTTTCCTATAAAGATTTTTTTTAATAGGCTTTGCAATCTTATCATTCAAGGTTGTGTTTTTCTCATTTCCTACTAGCACCATTGAGGTGTTCAGCACCTATGCTAAATCCTGTTCATTAATGTATCTAGGCATCTTATTTTGTATGACTTCCAGATCTTGATGCTATCTAAAGCTTTTTATATAGAAACAGAGAAATTACAAGGTTCGTAATTTCCCTCATACATGCAACAAAAATAATAAAGCATGAAATTACAGAGCTGTGACTGATTTTATATAAAAGTTCAATGATTTCTAGGAGGCTACAGAGGAGAAGCAGTTGCTTTAGGTCCTCTGTGTATGTACATACGTATAAATACAGTTTTACATGTATCTTATAGACATTAAATACGTCACGCTTGAGTGAAAAGCAACAGTAAAACACCCAGAAAAAACTTTCATAATTGCAGGACTGGAATACAAGGACATTCTACAAGCCATAACTGGAGACAGCTCCTCCAGGGAGACATCCAAGCCCTCCAAGCAGGGATCCAGGTTACCTGCATCTGGGGAGCTGAGCTTGGAGGAACACACACTCGGCTGCAGATTTCTGATTCTTTGTGCATCTGTCATGGGTAACAGAACCTCAACGCTAGCTCCACTCTTGGATGGGCCTTGCCATGGATGAAGCAGCTCTAAATAGGTGACTGGTCCTGCCTGGAAAGTGCGGACAACCTGGCTCTTGGAAGCCTTTGGAAACAAAAATGTGCTTTTGAATTCACAGGAAACTAAAATTCCTCCATACTCTCAGAAATTAATGATATCAAACCAACGGCACTCAAGGAACATCCGCAACTTAGATACCAACAGATAAGGCAAGGCGTTTAGTATGCCTAAATAAGTCAATGGGGTCTGAGGTCCTTCTGAGGACCAAGTGACGTTAGATCCTTTTGGTAATTGTTTACCCAACATATTGTAGAGCACTGCTGGCCTTCAACAAGCACATGTGTTTTGCTGGTGCCAGAATCCCCACCCAACACGTCCGGGATGCTGAAGGCCAAGCCAGTGCCAGGCCAAGACTACGCCAGCCCTGCACGGCACATTGCTGCCCTCCGGAGCAGCAAAACGAGGCCCCGGCGCTTCCACAACCTCTGGGCTCCAAAGCCACTGCCGGCAGTGGAACTGAAAACACTACCCTCACCACAGGGTTTCTCCATGAAGCCAGCTCATTGCCACATCCTCTCCCCAAGCCACGCTTTCAGAGAGTTCCGTATCAGTGTCCTGCTGCCCTGGCACAGCACGCAGTTGATGAGTGCTGCTCTCTCACCTTCCTTCCCAGCCTGCTCAGACGCCTGGTCTCGCTGATGCAAAGCAAGAACACGGCCTGGCATTTCCCTGCCACTCTGCTGCATACCCCACCAGGCAATGGTAAACCTTTCAGCAAAAAATGATAAATATATATATAGAGAGTGCTCATTTAAAGGTAGATGAAGTATTTGGGCCATGCAGCCTAATTATTGCTACACCACACAGTCAGGAAGGGCACTTGGGCTCAAGGCAGATTTTACCACCCATCAGCCTGACTTATTTTACACGAGCTTTCAAGCCCAGAGCAGATCCCTTTCACACACGCGTCTCCCTCCCGCTGGTCCATCTGCCTACGGAGCAGCACAGGGAACAGGGCTTGGCGCTGCCCGCACGGCAGGATCAGCAAGGGTACGCGCGTACCCGGCTGGCATTTCACTTTTAATAATGCTGATTTAGGCAGAGGATTCCCCAGCAAATTGGCTAGGTTTCCATATCCTCTAACACCTCCACAGTGTTTGCATCCTAGTGCTGTAGTCGCAGAGCGGAGGGGGCTGTAAGACCTGGGCAGGAACGTCAGTTGGTGGTAAACACCGTATGCTACAAAACCATGCTTTTTTAAAGGAATGTATGTATAAATATTCTTCGAATGTTTCAAGCACGTACTCTCATATGGTAATGGCTTTCAAAAGCTGTGAATTTCATTAAATCATTTTTATTGCCCTAGCTTTTAATGATGTAAAAATACTGAACGTAAGCAACATGACGGGCACATAGAGCATGCAAAGCTGCACGGGTCTACCCAGCTATAACATGGAGCATGTGCATGTTTTTAGAAGATATATCAACTTGTTTTGGTGAATATATGGGGAACTTAAAGCAGATAATGTCTGATTTTGAGCTCCTTTATTTTAGGGCACATCTGGCAGTCACCCGAGCCCAGGAAAACTACATGGCACAGGGAAACACCAAGAGATCAATTAGTCTGTTGGGCAACAAAACACCCTTATGCAAGCCTTGTATGTAGTCCATAGGCCTATACATTCCCTTACAAAATTGCCATTGAGAAGGTTCAAAATTATTTTTACCTATCAATGCTTTGCTTATAGGTCTCCAGTTACCAAGTTAGATTCTGGGTGCCCAGGACTACGCAAACCTCAAACAAAAAGACAGTCTCTGTCCTGGAACAGCCTATCGTATTTCCCAAGCTATCATTGCCTAACCAAGCCCAGGTTCACTCATTGCACTTACTTTCTTAAAAGTGTTCACAAAGAACAACCCACATAAACTCTGTTTCTGTATTTGAAATAAGTACACACAGTGTTTTAACTAGACAGCACTTGTACCATTTCTATTCATCCAAGGAAAATAAGCTAGCCAGAAGCTTTCTCACTCGTAATGATGAGTGCAGGCTGGAGCCTTAACTCCACAATCCTCTCCAAATTGCCTCTTATCACACACCCAGAGCCAGCTCCTCCATCTGTGGAAATGTCACACCTCCCATACAGGTGTCCTCCCAGGGCCACCTCTCTGCTCCCCTCCAGGTACCACCGCACGGTTCCTCTTCTCCTTTCTGAGTGTATTTGCAGACGTAGCCATCCATAATAAGCTTTAAATATGTATTACACTACAGCAAAAACCCCTGTGCCCACCAAGTATGGGCTGGAAAACCACTTTAGATCCGCAAAGAGGCTGGTATTAAGATCAGGGAGGACTTAGCAGTTCAGCCTGTCATGCATGTTAAGGCCTGTGAATAATAAAGGAGTGCTGGTAATTTTGCTAAAAAATGAAATTCCTTCATTTCTGCAGAATAAACAAAAACAAAACAATGCATTAGCTATGGAATAGTTGCCAGCACCGCAGTTTGAATGTGTTATTAAAGACAGATTATACCCATGAAAAATATTTTTAAAAAGTAATAAATACAAAAAACTTTACATATACTTTTCATTTCCTTCCTACATCCCCTCTGCGGGAGACAGATGCAGATTAAGCCGGTATAGCCAATTCCTCCAGGTCTGGGAAGCTGGAGCCTATTTCTTACGGTTCACTTATTAGAGACTGTGCTCTGAACTAAAGCCTACCTGCAAGCGTAAAATCTGGGAGTATAACTCTAAGATGTTCCACAGATTTTAGAAACTGAGATAACTGAAGGAGCACTAGAATATAGTCTCACTGTCAAGACAGCAAGCTCATCTTAACATTTCTAGGTCCTGAGTAATAAAAATTCCCTTATTATTCTCTCTTAAAGAGCTGTTTTATGACACGACTCAGCTGGACTTCTCTACCCTCCAATCTGCTAAAAATATAGCTTTATCACTTAAATGAGAAACTGTTTTGGAAGACAAAGCATGGCACAATAAAAGTTCATTTGCAAATTCATGTGGATAACATCTTTGCTGACCTACAGTTTTGACTGTCATCTTGTCCCTGTTCGAGTCAAGTGGAATATCACCCTTGATTTGATGAAGGAGCAAAAGCTGCTGTTCCCCACCGAATCCTCATTGCTGATCAGCACCTTTCTCTCGTAAATGGAATCACACTTCTCCATTATCAGGTGGTCTAATCCTGTATTAGATGGTCCTGGCAA
This sequence comes from Crypturellus soui, assembly GCA_032275445.1. NCBI lineage: Eukaryota > Metazoa > Chordata > Aves > Tinamiformes > Tinamidae > Crypturellus > Crypturellus soui. The sequence goes on along the minus strand of JAUBNY010000511.1, from coordinate 4,465,267 downwards.
CACTCCTTAACTATAGGTTTTACTTCAGTGAAGGAAATCACTTATGGAGCTCAGGAACATCTTTGTGCTGATTATGAAATAATCAAAATAACCAAAGTCATCAAATCTGAACAAAATCTGGTGTCTCTAGCAGGGCTGAGTTCTGTGTTTAGGGCACTGGATTAACAGAGCAAAGAGGTCGCTGTGTCTAGCCCTATCCTGTTCACACCTTTGCTCCCCCTGGGCAATCTCCTGACAAACATATAGTCTAGAAATGAAACACCTACTACAAGTGGAACATAAAGACCAGAAGCCTGAGAATGTGTCCCAGGACAGGAGGAGGAAAGGCAGGGCACAACCTCTCTCCAGGTCCCTGAACAGCCCGGAGTTGTGCAGTGAAATCAGCCACCTGAAATTCAGAAGAATCCAGCAACCCCCAAGCTGAGCAGTCTGATTGGGGAAAAGTCCTTCCTGACGCCAGGCCCAGCGCGATGCAGCTCTGACCACACGAGCAGGAGTTCAGGCCTAGCACCCGTGTGATGGGCCAGCACTACCGCGGGTGCTGTACAACCTGCTCTCTGGTTGCCCTCCCAGGCTCTGCAGGTGCAACCCCAATTAAATTCAAGGAGGAAAACACAAAGCACTTGCAAATGGCAAAATCCTGAAGCAAGAGATTAAAAGTGGAGAACCACAGAGCAAGGGTCACAGTAAACAAAGTCTGAGCAAGTCACCCTTCAGCCTCCATCCATGACAGAAATGGGTACCTAAAGATGCATCTCACGTGATGGTATCTTGAAAAAATACTACAAAATGATGAGACCAAATCTTCTCTCTGGGATACTGCTTTAAATTACAAGTGATTCTCCTGAAAATGATGGCATTGAGCTGGTGTGAAAGAAAAGACAGCTAGATAGCACATGCATAATTTTAAACTGGGCATTGCATCAAAAAAGGAATACTTCCAAATTAATCCACAGACCGCCTAGATTGCAGACATTATTCATATCATTGCAACAGACTCAGCCTTGAAAAGAGGCAGAAGGACAGAAGGCTGCAAAACCTCCACGCATGGTGCCTTCCCTAGCATTGTGCTGGGCATGGATTCGACCCAGCTGCTATTGCTACGACAGTTGTCAATTAGGTCTTGTAGACAAGTCGCCAAATTCTCAGAAACACAAAACTCTAGCAACGGATATCTCAAGGTTACCAATAAAAGATAAGTCCTAAGGGTAATATTCAAGAGCAGTTCCTCAGCTGGTAGCCGGTTCCTGCTGCAGAATGTCACTCACACAGAAAGTCATGACGCCTTGATAGGCTTCACAATTCCCCATCAGTTATCCAGCTGCTTGGCTAATCAGATATTATTACCTCCTTTGTGTTTCCTTTGCCAACCCTCCCTCCCTCTCTTTCTCTGGCAAGGTTGCCGTAAAAGGACTCCATAATGATTCCTATCTAAATATTTCACTCGAAACACAAAGGTCTGTATTTTGCATACCGTGGAACTTTTGTTGCTTTGTCTTTCGACAAAAAGCTCCCCAGGCTTCTGGGAATAAATACCGATAATTGCACCCAGCCTCCCTGGAGCACGTTGTATATTAAAGCACACAAAATCAGATTCAAATGCAGCAATCATTGAAGATGTGACCTCAGCGCATCCCAGTGCTGCAGAAACAGGCCTGAGAATCTGCATTTCAGCACTGTAGTTGGATCCAAGACCTTCCTGTGCCGCACATAGCCCCGGCAGCCTGCAGGGCTACGAGCACCCAGGGTCCCCTCAGCACTGCAGAGCCCCTCTCACCGCAAGCACAGGAGTGCCAGGAACATTTCATACAGATTTTTAAACGAGTTTGGGGTTAGCCTGAAAGGTCTGTTGACATTAGGAGGTGTACTACCCTTAGATTCTTTAAGAGATGATGCCGATCAGTGCTAAAAGCTTTAAAAAACCTCACCTTTTGACTTCAACTCCTGCATGCAGAATACCAGGTTTCAACTTCAAGTTAGGGAAGAGGAAACCTCAGGTTTACCACACCAGAAAAATGCTGTGGCTGTGGTTTTTTTCTGCAAGTTCACTATTAAGATGAGCTTGGTGCCTCTAATGTCTTCTGCCAAGGGAATCTCCCCCAGACTTTGCGGGTCCTCGCAGCAAGAGCTGTCACATTCACTGCCAAGCACTGGCCTTGTTGGGTGGCGCTGCAATCGCCCAGAGCAGGCCCTTGATCTACGGACATGCAAGCTCGTTTCGAGCACACCGGTACGTCCACACAAGCCCGCTCGGTGCGGCCGAGGCTTCAACAACGGCAGCATTTTCTCAGCATGACTTGTTAGCTTGGGCACGCTGCCATGGCTTTACAGCTTCTGCAGGAAGCTGGCTGCAGCGCAGACAGGTCTAACGTGCCTTCGTATGGAAATGAGTGGTAAATTATTAATATTAATAACATCTATAAACAAACGGTGACAACCTGAAGTGCCTTATTGTGTAGTACGTACAAGGCAGCTGTTCATTATCATTTACAAGACACTCCTGATATACACGACAACTCACCCAAGTATCCACGCCACGACTTCCCACTCCAGCTTCCCGTGTTCAGTGCGAGGTGCTAACAGTGCCAGAACAGCCTCCGCGGGAGCACTCGGTGCTGCGCACAAGTGAGGTCGGTGCTCGCAGCAGTGAGCGGTGCCAGCGTCCGCGGGTTACCCCTCAGCACCGTTTGTGCATGCCGGGATCTCACTGCACTCCAACATCGCAGTAATTGCATCAGTGGAAATTGGTCTCATTTGGAGAGGGTCCCATTGTTGCTGGAAGCCAGGCGTAGTTCATGGCCCAGCGGATGCTTTCTACAGCTCAGGGACTAACCCAGGCAGGCTGCAGAGGGGGCAGGCGAAGGGCAGCGTGAGCGCGGGCTGCTGCCCAGCACCGTGCTGAGCTCCTTGGGTCAACACAGGAGTACGCTGCGATGCTACAGTTTTTCTGTCAAGGACAGTGATAAAAAACCACCCTTGCTGCGAGCTTGGGGATTTACTGCGAGGGTTTCCAACCTCCAGAGGCTAATTATTTCAAGCCGTCCTGCAGGTTCCCTGGGCCATGCTTTGTGAAGTTGGCTTCACGCGGTTGAACGCCCGTTACCTCCTCGGCCTCTTGCTGTCATGCCGCAAAGACACACTACTACTTCACGAAGCCATTTTAAAATAGAAGTGGATGATTTTTCAAGTAATTATTAGCAAAAATGTCAAACAGAAAGGCAGGGGCTGACTATCCTACTGAGAGGAACTGCTGAGGTGGAAAATGCGGCCGGCGTTTGCAGCACGGGCTCCGCCGCCCTCCATTGGGCTGGTGACACAACACTCGCCTGCTCCCAATGCCCTTCCGAGCTGCTGTGCTCCAATCCATTCACATAAACATGGGAGCTTTTGGAGCGACTGATTTGAATCTCATTTCCTGATCTAAGAAAAGCCAGGGAAACTGAATACTCCAAAAAAATGCTTTTTAATTGTTGTTGGCAACCTCATCGACTACCTTCAAAGGAAAAGTTAATGGTATCTAAGCTGATAACTGTGATATCATGGTGGGTAAGGGAGCTGTTTCTGTCTCTCTTTCATGAAGGGTGATTCTCAAATTTCCAGATGTTTTCTTCATCTTTTGGAAAAGAGGAAAGAAAAAAGAAAATCTTGAGACTTTCACAGAAGAAGGGCGGTTGAATTGTAAAGAGCAGGATGTGGTTTGGGGCCACGACAGAAGCCCAGCTCCTGTCTGCAGTGCGCAGCCCCTCACTGCGCTGCAGCAGACGCTCCAGCGAGCCCCAAGCAATGCCCACGCTGAGCACGATCTTAGCGAATTGCCCACAGGAAGGAATGAGGAGCTCTCGAGGCTGAAACACTTGTGTGTGCCTAGGGAACAAGGGTTGTGTCAACTTGGGCAAAGTATTAAAGGCCTCTAAGACTCCATTCCCATATATGCAAGTGGAGAAAGCAACAATCCTTTCCGCCCTTCTGCTGTCCGCTTTCCTAACTCTAAAAGCTTTTTTTGGACACTGAGGAAGCCTTTTTATGCTTTTAATAGTCTGAAGATAGTCCGTACAATCATACTGCAAATAAATGACCAAAAATGGCAGTGCTCAATCAAATGGCCACCACACCTTGGTCATGTAATTCTTCTGTAATTAGCTTCTGTAATGGGCTCAGTATAAAACATAAAATAGTCAACCCCCAGGCCTAGGGGATCATGAGAACTAGGTCAAATAGTGAGACAAAAAACAAGTCAAAGCAGATTAGAAATTAAGATAAAATATTTGTTTTTATAAAAAGCAGAGTGCAATAGCCAGACCAAACCCAATCCCACATCTATGTGCAGTAAAGATTGTTGCATACATTCCCCAAAAGCGAGGCAAGCCCAAGTTAAATCTGCTCACATCTGCATCCCACCTGTGTCACGCCTGGGGCCGCTGAGTGAGAGTGCGTTTCGATGCTGGTCAGACAGGGTGTCCCTAATACCTGTTTATCAGCAGGAAGATCTGAGCTACAGGAATGCACTACACAGCTGTCCAGCTCATTAAGAGTCTTCTCTTTGAAGCCACTTCCAAATTTAGCAACCGAAATGCTATAGGTGCTTTAACTTGTAAACAGAAACCAAAGTCCGTCCTTTAATGACTGCCCAGATCATGACACAGTGAAAGGAATCTTATTGTCATTTAAGTCCCTTTTCCAAGTTTGAATTGATGGCATTGCTTAGCTTAAACTGCTGCATTTAAAGTGGTGGACAAAGCTGTGTGGATTTTTCTTTAACAGTGGAATATTTTTCAGCTTAATGTCTGCTCCTGTTTGCTAGGAGCTAGAGCAAAATAAGTTTCTTGATCTGAAACAGAAGTGTCCATAAAGAGAGAACTGTTGTCCTGAAACTGGTTTAAATTAGCATCTTATATTCATACTAACTTGACTATTAAGAGGTTTTGCTTGTACATCTTCTTAATAGACCCATAACTAATTTTTAAAATACAGATTTGGAAAATATTTTGTATTTGTAAGCAGAGTCTGGAGGTATCTTCATGGTTCCTGTAAGGAGAGGCCTCAGTAAGAGCTGACACTAGCCCAAACAGTCCTGATGATTTCACTTATGATCAGCTACAACTTTGGTCCTCAAAGATCATCTCTGCATGGGTTGTGCTGGGTCAGCCACCTCCTCCTGGGCAGCAGACATAAATGTTTGGGAAGGACTCGGAGCAACTGCAGAAGTACCTGGGGCACCACCTCACCCCTCTGGTCTTCTGTGGAGCAGGCGTCGGGAATGGCACAACACGTGGAGGTGCAACCTGAACTGGCCTTTCCATTCACGTGCAACTTCATGGCAGAACATCAACAAAACTAACACAAAATACGTACGATGTAAAGTAGGAGTTGCCAGTATTGGAAGGAAAACTCGCCCAAGGACCGGTCTAAGCAGCAGCAGAACTGGGGAAAGCTGGCAAGCAAAGAGGTGCTGCAAATTTGTATGTAAGCATGAGTAAGGGCTGAAAAGTCCATGAACAACTCCAACACCCAGTATTTTATTGGAATCAGTGGGATCAAGTAGTTGTGCTGTTCAAAGCACATTGCTAGAAAAGTTATTGGAAATCAGCTTGGAGATGCATTCTTGGGAAACTGGTAGATATCAAGTACACGAGTTTTCTGTAGGAAAACACACACCACCACCAAAACAAGTTTCCTTTTCTATTGCTAGGCTTCTTCAGTGAAACAAATGAAAACCAGGGAAGCCAGTGTCCCTTCCAGTCATTCCATTCCTAAAATAAAAATGACAACAAACGAGCGTGCTCCTTGCCAAATAACCAGCTCCCTAAGCAGCATCAGGTCCCTGGCTCTCATAATCTCGGTCCGTTTGAAGTCTGCCATTTAGCAAAGCCTCTTTGTCCTCCCTGACTTCCAGCTGTTTACAGGACACAGACACTTTCTTGAATGTAAGTCCCAGGTCTCTCGTATCTCACGTGTGAAAGACTCACACTGGGGAGGGAACTGTTGGACATGGCCAACTCAAATCCTACCCTAATGTCAGCAGCACACAGAACGAGCCAGTAACTTCTCAAAACATGAAAAATTAATACCTAAGAACTGGAATGAAGCTGTGGTGGCCACTGCTGCTTAAAGAGGTGACCAAGACAAGGGGAGAGGAGTGAAGAGGCCCATGCACCTGGAAGTGCAGTTAGGTGTGTGCTTCGTGTTTTTTTCTGGATTTCTCTTGCAGTAAATAATAGCTGTTGCTTTACACTCTCATCTTCTCAATACTCTTTGCTGGTACTACTTAAACCTCAGAAAATCTTGATGTGAGGGGGTCAGGTTGTACTGCATGTGCTTAAAGAAGAACACGCCAAGGCACAGAGAAGTCAGCAGCAGAGCCCAGGTCAACAGCTGGATGTCTGGTCTGTCCCCTTGCGGCTGCCCAGCACGGGGAGCACCACAGCCGCGCAGCCACCAGGTCAGAGCTGCCTTGCACGGAGCCTCTCACCAGAGAGGGCAGAAACGGTGACGCTGGCAGCAGTAACTGCAGGGCACCCATGGGGGCTCTCCTACCCGTGAGCTGCCTCCCTGCCCTCTCCCCGTGCTGCTCCCTCCCCATGGCCACTGCTCCTGCAGCAAGTTAACACTCCTTCGGGACACGAGGCCACCTGCACTTACAGGTGACCTGCAGGAACCACCACGCACCTTGCTCATGGATCCCTGAAACGCTTGCAATGGAGGCGCTCTGACCCAGCGTTCCCGAGGCTGCAGGGCCTTGCGGAGCTGCTCTTGGAGCCTTGGCACGGGCCGGCACCCGTGAACAGATGTAACGGCCTCAGAAGCATGAGAGAGAATTGCCTTGCCTTGGACAGGGCCAAAAATTTCTTTGATAAGTACCAAGACTTAGCATTCAGATGACACGAGACATCCTTGTCAGGATCACAATGCCCATCCACAGCTGACCTGAAAAATGAAACGTGCCCTTGACATGCAACCCCAGCAAATGCAAAGGCAATTTTACTGATAGCATGAATAAAATAAACTCTTACTGACAGGACTAAGGAAGGGGAGAAGAAACGAAGTGGCTTTATGCCATCCTCCCTTAGTTAAAACCCTTTGGACTTTCCTTCCACCTCACTGCAAAAGGCTGCTGATGCAAAGGGTGATATTTGCCTGCAATCCGTCCCTGGGAAGTAATTAGTTTCCATTTAGAAGGATGACAAATTGATCAGGCAGGAATCTTGCTGAGCTCTGAATGGAAGCTAAGCTGTGATAGCTACAGCTCCGGCAAGTTGGGTTTCTAAGTCTGTCAATGCATTTTACAGTTTCAAAATTCAATCACCCAACAGCAGGAAAGACATCCCTTAAAAAAAAAAAATAGAAGAAGAAGGAGGTGGGGGGAAGAACCACCACAGCCTCCACTTCCTCCTGCAAGTTCATTATCGCCTCTCCAAGGCATGACGATGGTGTGAAATGGGTTAGACGCACGGATGCCTCTGTTAACGGCCAAAGAAAAAAAAAAGTCGCACATCATTAGGAATGGAATAAACGATACCGAGGCACAGAGCAGAAATGATTTGATTAGCAATTTCCAGTTTTGAAAAGACCTGGAAGAGAACCAAATGACTATACAGAAGGTGTGATGGAGTTCTTAATTGCTGTAACTGCACAGGGAGACTCGATGATTTGTGACATATAATACAGCACAGTACGCTAACGCTAATAACTGTTAATTAACTGCAGCAATGATATACTCTCAAAATGCACATACAAGTTACCATAATTTCTAGATTAAAAGCTGCAGTGGCAGAAGCCAAAAGCAGAGGGAAGGAGGCATGGAGGAGAGCGGGGGAAGCGGGGAGGGAGCCTCAGCGTTTCCCCCCCGTTTTGTTCCGAGCACCGGCGCCATCTCACCCCCGGCAAAGCAGCCCAAAAGCACGAGGAAAAAAACAAAACGCAGAAGAAGCTGCTGCTGCTGCCACGCGCCGCGGCTCCCGCGCGAGCTGCTCCCCCAGAGCAGCGGTTATTAATTCTGAAAGGCTGTTGTTGCACCAGGCCATCTGGCTGGGCCGTAAAGAGCTCAGGAGCTGCTGCTGAGCTCAGATTCCTGTCGGATCCCATTCGCCCCAGCAACATTATTCATTCGCAAATGTTGTCGCACCGTTTTTAGCTTTTTCCCCTTTCGCCCCCTCGTCGCAGGCTGCGGGGAGGCCGAGAGCCGGCACCCTACCCAATCGCTCCATCTGGCTCCCGCGCAGCTGTGGACAGGGTCGTGAAGGAGGGAGAAGGTGGGAACCCAACCACAGAGCACAGCCTAAACTGGTCTAGCATATTCAGTCCGTCTCGGTATCCTCTGACTTCTCACTAACATAGCATGTTGAAAACACGTGCAAAGTCTGTCCATTATTTTTACATTGAAGCACCCTGAAATATATTAAGGATAAGCTTCTCCGTCATTTCATGTTGCAACAAAACACCAAAATACAGAATCACTGAGCGGCTGAGGTTGGAAGGGACCTTTGGAGACCACCTAGCCCAGCTCTGTTCAGGCAAGGAAACCCAGAGCACGTTGCCCAGGCCAGTGTCCGGTGGTCCAGGTGAGTTCAGAACAGCTCCAGAGAAGGAGGCTCCATCATCTACCTGGACAAGGTGTTCCTGTGCTCTGTCACCCTCCGGATAGATCCTTAGTGAACTGCAAAGGCCGGAGGACCATTCTTCTTCCGTTGAGGAGCAAATCGGCTTCCTATCTCCTGGTCTTTCATCCACTCCCTTGCCTACTCCAGTTTCTTTCAGCCTAACAAACTAACCCTCCTTCAGCACACTCAGTAGTTATGATACCCATGTGTATGGTGGAAAGAAGAAAAAACACTATATTAATAATAAATAATTAAATTAATATCCCAACAGAAGAACTGAGTTCTATCTACCAAAAGCATAAATACTTTACATCTTAGGCATGAAAGAAAGACTTGACCTAGCGGATGGTACAAGTCCATTTTGTCAGTGGTGTAGAGCCAGAACGCACTGGTATCTCACATTGTCTTCTCCAGCGCTCTGTCCACATGTAGTGACTTGCCAGATGGCATTTTTATCATTTTCCCTGGTACTAAAACCCCACACTTGGGACATGCCCTTCCCTTTCTTCACCTCTGTTTCCTCTAGCACTCCTAGCTGTCACATCACTCCCAGTTTTGCCCCTGTGATCACAGTCTTTAAATAATATCATATTTTCCTTCCTCCCTAACTCAAAACTTTAAAATGGATTTAAATCTGCAAGGAATGCTGTGAATATCGGTCCATACTCAAGACAGACATTTAAAAACCCCCCTGGGAAAGAAAAGAATCTGTAACTGCTAAAATGCATCCTGGGGGGGATGTCAGCCTGGAGTGAAAGACTCTTAAAGACTTTCTGTATGACAGCATCACACCCCGTGAGAGTCCCCGGTGCCATTAGGGGGAGGCGGCGAGAGCACACTTGAAGAATTCAAGAATAATCAGCCTCAGGTATTAATGTTTTGCTTTAAGATGTAAAAGATAAGATATTGAAAGAGCCTGTCTTTGAGAAAAGTGGGTGTTAGATAAGACATGAAGCTGCCTGCTTGGTTCTGCACCCACTTGCTCAAGGAACCCCAGACACATATGATTCCCGTGTGCCTACTTGATCACCAAGGGGCCGTGACAGAGTGAGGATGAGCAGGTTCCCTTCCTCGCTACACCGCTGGAAACCAACAGGAATGCCCTTGCTACCCCGGCCCGTGGCACTTCAACATCGCTTTGCACACGTCTTTGGGTTTAGTCTCCCCAGAGATGTGTGCCAATATCCTACGTGACACCACTATTTCTGTTGAGGAAAACGTTTTCCTATCTGATGGGAGAACTGAGGGAAACGGGTTCTCCTTTCAGGTCTTTCATGTTCTGAATACGAGCTTTGTCTCAGTACTACAAAACCATGCTGTAACGAGGACGGCTTGGCACCCTCCCTAATGCAGGGGGAAAGAAGCTTTCCAGCTTGCATTTTTTTCCCCTTTGAATGCTCCCCCCATAATTAAAAGCAAACTTTTTTTTTTGTCACAAGATGAAATTCCTTTGAGCAGCAAACCCAAGCAAAGCCTGTGCATTACGTACTTCTTGCTTTAAGCCCTAGCTCTCTGGGCAATTAAATGCCTGATAAACTCTCACCAAGTTGGGGCGAAGGTGAGCACAGCCAAGGGACCCTGGCCGTGCTCTGCGCACTGCCATGCTGTGACAGACCCCTCGGCTGCCCAGGAGCTTTTCTGGTTCACAGCGGCCATGAGGGCCTCTTCTCCATGCCCTGAGCCCGGTGAAAGCCTCTCAAGCTCCTACAGCCCCTCGACTGCAATGGTCATGCAAGAGACCTTCCTTTGCTGCTTCGCTCATGACCTCCCTAAATGCGTCCTTGTGCACAGTGCAAGCACCTACTGCTACCTGCCTTACCGCTTAGTCCAGCCCGAGTTCAGGCTCACTTGAAGGAAGCTGGAGAACAAGGCAGCACTAGGCCCCGGCACCCTGTGGGGTTTACGGACTGGGTCACTTCTGCAGGGGTCCTAACCACACAGCACAATCGCCGCAGTTTTTACAACACAACATGCGCAATGGGGAAGCTGCCTGGGCCAGCCTGAATGCTGGGATCAAAGGGGCAGCAAGGCTCCAGGGTGCCCAGGAGGCATCGTGAGCTGCCCCTGAGCTCGTCCACTGACGCACCAGGAGATCCCCGGCCTCATGGGCAGCACCCAGGCTGCAGCCACCCCTCAGACTGGCCTCCCTGGCCCCACGGTAGCCCCTGGCCACCCTGCAGGATGGTGTCCTCGTCCACCCAGCGCTCAGCCTGCCCCTTGTGCCAGGCTCGCACTCAGGACAGCCCCGCGGCTCTCTGGTCTCTCAGCTTCTCTGTGACGCTGCCGCTAGCACTGGTTCTAAACCTGATCTTCACCACTGAGAGCAACTGCCCATGTTCCAGCCGTGTCACCGCTGCACCCGGCCCAGGAGTTAATTCCACTGATGACACCATAGCTAACGTGCCGGCTTTTATGCCAAGGGAAAATCGTACTGGGTCACAGCAGTGCATGCTGCTCTAGCTGCAAGAAATACAGCATTCCTGCACTTACCAAAATCGTATAGGTATTTACTGTCCCAGATGGAAACAAATATTTTTTATTAAGCTCTGTTTCAAGCAAAAGCATATATAAAACAAAAGAGGGAGAAATATTTGAGGTTTGTGGTGGTTGGAATCTATGCACAGAAAATTAATGCTTTGACATATATTTTGCGCTTAATCTTTTGTGGCAACTTTTTTACATTTGTAAGAGTTATGGATTTTAAAAGTCACAGCTAAGATTGCTTAATGAGCATTCACCACCCTGGAAGTGGAAGCAAGGCTGATGTGGTTTAGTCAGCTGTTAGCTTTATTGCCTCTCTTCTGTACTAAAAGTGACAAGTTGAACACATTATAGAGAGCTCAGATGTGTTATGTAGATGAAGCCTGCAGCAATATCTGCCTGCTCTCTATTATTTATGATGTCTATATAATACAATGGACTGAGATTTAAGCCATTGTGATGCAGTTTGTTTTCCAGGGTTCTAAAGTACAGCACATTTTACAGAGAATTGCATCTCTGTTACATATTAATCAAATCCATCTTACATGCAGCTCTTACACTGTAAACTAAAGGGAAAGAAAGATTAAAGCGCTTGGCTTTTCCTCAGCTGTCAAGGACTGGCAATAAAATAATAATAAGGGCTTCTAAATAATGTGTGTGTGACAGGCCTTTGCTCAGCTGTACAGTCCTTTATGGAGGTTAACTACAAAATAAGTTCCAGTGAGTGATTGAGAACAGGCGAGTATGCAACACTGCCGTGCCAAGCCCCAAACAATCCCTCAAAGTTCACTGGCACTGCCCCACTTGCCAAGGCAAAGTTGCTGCTGGCCCGGGCACTCCACCAGGCATGGAGAAGTTAACTCCTTGTGTCAATCTTTCCAAATCATGTCCTTCTGAACTTGCCTCAGCTGCAGCCTATTAAACCAGAAAACTCAGCTCCAGTAATCACAGTCAGTCTTGTTCTTTTTGTTTTATTATTATTATGGAAGCCATGGGAAAGTTATTTTATTATAAAATATATAAAACTCTATAGAAGTCTGTGGTTTCAGATTTTTCTTTTTCATCATTAGTAAGGGGTTTTGAAGATCAAGACATGGAATTTTTAACAAAAGCCTAAATCACTGGAAGTTTTTAAGATGGTATGAATTGTGGAATTTATTGGATTTTTCCCCCTTCCCTTCCCTTCCCTTTCCTCCCTTGGCTTTTCCTGCCAGGCAGCCTTTTAAAATTTAGTCCCTCCTTCTGCTCTGCCTTATTACCCCTCCGCAGAAGGGCCGGGCATGCTGTCGTTCACAGGTGGTCAACCATGCTCCCCACTGGGTTGTTTACACAGGGCTGCGGAATGACAGAGGGGAACGTGGAGCCGAGGGGAGGCTGCGGGCCTGTCACGGCGCGCAGTGATGCTCGGCAGGGACGGGAGCAGCACCGGGACCTGCAGGCCTGGTGGCTCGTGCCGGCTCCGGCACTGCCTCCGTGCACGACACAGACAGCAGTGCCATCCTCAAACGGCAGCAGTGACCAGTCTTTACAAAGATACATAGGTGAAAAAGCACCAGATAAAAGCAGAGCACTACTCTTCATACATAGCCCGGTGCAGAAGGGGGAATAGAACAGGACCCAGTGTGGCAGGGGGCAGGTATCAGCGTTTCACAGCACTCCGCAGCACACACGGCTGGGCCAGGGGGCACCAACCACGACCAGGCACCTCAGTGACCTGCAACCACCTCTGCCACCCCACGAGCTTCTCCTGTGCCTGGGGTCCAGCCGTGCTGTGGCACCGTGGGCAGAGCAAAGGCCGCACCATGGAGGGATGGCCGTGGCTGGGAATGGTCCTGGCCCGACAGCACGGGAACTCAGCTCAGGGTCTGGGACACTGGAAAGTCTAATGGCATTTAACGCTGGGGCCTTCAGCTGGATCCATGGTAAAGATTAGGTTACTGGAAAGAATGTTCCTTCCAGCTGGGGGCTGTGCTCTAAAGAAAGTGGACGCACGTTTGGATGTGGGATTTTGGGCTGGCTCATCTATAAATCTAACAATAAAAATAAGTAGTGGTAATTTTAGGACCACTAATACCAGTAAAGCAGTTAGGAAGTCAAAGGATAGGCAAACAAGTTTCAGGCTTCAGGGTACCATGTGGCTCCTGCAGGCAGCCGGGGCGGACCCCCGCTAGCCACTGCCTCCCACCGTGCAGAACAGCATTGCTCCTGGCCGACATGACACACTGGGGCAAATCCAACATTTGCTCTCAAAGAACCGTCTTAAAACGCTATTAAAAATATCACCTTTACCCAAGGGAAATTTAAAGTATATTACCATGAAAATAAGATGTTTCCTAGCATTTTCGGTATCTCCCTCAGTATTGCAAGCTTCTCTTTTTTTTCCCACAGAACTGCTACAATTTTGGATTTTGATTTCAGAGCATGTTTTTCACAGCGATACTCATTCTGGAACACACAGGTGTTGCAGACACGAGTGCTTGGGAGGCTGGGTGCATGCTTCATCTTTTTTTTTTTCTTCTTCTTCTTAAATTAAAAATAATAATAATAATAATAATAATAATAATAATAACTCTTCCCTAACCTTACTGAATTCTTGCATATTGTCCTAATGGTTTCGGGTTTATTCCTATTTGCACCCTCTCTGCCTCAGTGTCTCACTGTTGTCTCTAACAAATTTTCTTCTGATTAGCACTACTGCATGGAAGGGAGGAGGAAACCAGCTTTCTTCAGCATAGCACAGATTATATTTGCAAACAGTAAATAAACACAAATGCCCTCAAGTCCCGAATTCTTGGGCATGGTTTTCCAGCTAGCTGAACCTTTGCAAAGTCCGTTTTTAAACTTCATTCCTGCTGCTACTTTGCTTCATATAACTGTGACTCACTGTGTGACTGTCTGGACAACCTCCATGATATTTGCACTTTTTCTTAGCCTCCAAAGACCCCCATTCAAAAGGCTGGGGTAGAATCTAAGCTTTCATTTCAAACACTAAGAAAGTAAATTCTACTCCTCAAGGTTCCACGGAAAAGCTTGAAAAACACTTATGGCTCAAAACGCTGGAAACAAAACCGCGAGCCCAACATGTATTCCTTCAAAAATCTCATTACTCAAAGCAACTCTTATCACCTCCTCCGGGCTGCCAACTCTGAACTTCTCCACTTGCTGGGAGCCATCTTAGAGCCTCTCAGTGCCTTTTGGCTCTATCTACCAGGAGCCAGGAGAAGAAATCTCTTTGAAGTAGGGGCTGCCAAGAAGAACTGCCTTGGCTTTCAATTTTCCCCAGTGAATGGGAAAAGATACGTTCTGGAAAGAGATCAAAACGACACAGAAGGAAAAAATGACCCTGCTGTTGTTGCAGCTCTTAAAGGTTCCTCCACCCAAATACAGAAAGCTCCTGAATCCAAGTGCCGCGTCATGGAGATGCCGTCCAAGTCCAAATGGGCAGCCGAGGGCCAGGCATTTCCATGTCTGTGCAAGCAGCACTCAAAGGGATACAGCAGAGCTAGCCACGCAGCAGAGCAGCCCCGCGGAGAGTGGCCTCCTGCCACC
>JAUBNY010000511.1:4418153-4450540 GCA_032275445.1 Crypturellus soui | reverse complement strand
CCTGCCACCCCGCGATCCTTGTCGCGCTATGGGAAATGAGCTGGGAAACACAAGCTCAAACCTCCTGTGGTTTCGATGCCTGCATCAGGCGAGCCGAGTAGAATGCAAAGGGAAAAAACCTTTCAATTTCCTCTTCTGACCGGCCCTGAAAAGCAAGCACAGTGCTCCATTCAGGAGGGGATTTACCGCAGGGCTTGGAAAGCACTAAGTGTTAGACAGGAATCTCGCCCTGACTGAACCTACTTACAAACCCCGACATTAACAGGCAGCACTGTGAGGAGCCAGAGGCGCAGTGTGCTGAGAACAGAGCTGTAAGTCACGGCGCAGGGCTGCTGAACGAGCTTGGGACCAGCTGCATCCCTTTACTCCCTCAATAATGCACTGATATGGGCACATTCATTTTCCTGTTGCAAGCAGCCTGCAGAGGAGACACACAGCCCATCCAAGGAGAGATTACTGTGGTAGCAGATGTACGCTATACTGCAAATAGTAAACTTATGGAGCCCTAATCTGACACAATACAATTTAGTTTTGTACAAATCCTTTGAAGAAAACATCACAAGATACTCTACGGCAACAGAAAGATGGGTCCTGCTCACCATGCACAACCAGCCAGGGCAGCTGGGAATCCCCAACCGCTCCAATTCCTGCGTGTGACGCCATCCAAGCAGGACATTTACCCTAGTGGGGATTCAGTGTCTCCAATCACATCTCCACGTCCTCCCATTGCAGAGGACAATGAGCCTCTATTCCTGTTGCAGAGCACTTGGAGATCCTTGGCTACACAGGGCTGCACTGCTATTAATCCCCCCACATCCTTAACCACCCACATCTGGGTCCCTAACCCCCAGACAGCACAAACCACTTAGGAAACAAAGTTCAGCCTGCGAAAACCCCGAAATTTAATAGCAGCCAAGCACAAATTCACTCAGCCTGGTAATGACAAGGCAAAAATGGAAATCTGAAGTCGTGTAATAGCCTAGCATTTAGCACTGGAAGCAAAGAAAAGCAAATCAGTAGTTTTTAAGGGGCAACCTGAGGAGAGGAAGTGACTCAGGGGAGAGCAGGGAGAGCTGTTCCAGTTAAATGGGCCGGCACAAGTGAAAGATCAACCCCCAGCTGTGCAGCCCTCTGAGAACAGGAGCAAAGAGGAGGCCGAGGCTAGAGGGGAAAGGGGTGGGGGAGAAGCAGCAGACCCAGCAGCTGAGCATGTCAGAGGTGGGATGAGGCAAATCCATAACGAGTGCAGAAACCCAGGAAGACAGCTCCTTTTTTTCTAAGCAAATGTAATCGGGAATGTCAGGGCTTCCTGCTTTACATCCTCAGCTTTAAATCTTAGTTGAGGAGTGGCACGTGGCGCTCCAAACAGGAGCCGCCCCTCGCCGAATGCAGCATGCTGCAACCGCTATCTTGCTCCATCTTGCTTTAAATAGGCAATAGCCCAGCACTGTGTCTTGCGCTGATTATTCAAGAGCCATTATGGTATCAGTGAATGTCTCTGATTGCATTTAATTCAAGTAGGCAATATATTTTGAATTCAACTTGCTCCGGAAAGCTCCAGCATTCCCGCCCCGCCTCCAGAAGGAGATGGATCATTGGAAGCGGAGCAGGTCGCATCCTGCGCTGCAGGCAGCACCCGAGTTGTTTCTGACTCTCTGCAGGGCTCTTCACCCTACGCCTGCTGCCCTGCCAGCGGAGAGGCCATTGCTTCCGCCCTCGGTCGCCTTGCAGCCTGTGTGGAGGGCGGCAAACGTCCCCTCAAATGTCTCCCCTTTCCTCAGTGCCCAGCAAACACTCTATGTCGTGCAGTATGCGGACACAGAAACCCTAAGCCTCACTGGAGACCCCTGGGCTGGTGTAAATAAGCAGGAGCCACCGGCGCTCCGCCAGTTGCCTCCGTGATGGCACCGGCTGCGTCCATATTTTCAAACCAGCCCATTGTATGTGTGTGCCTCGCGCCTCCCCGACACAGCGGCCGCCCAGCCCCACGTTGCAGTGAAGTATTAACTCATACTGCACACAGTTTGTCTCCGAGGACCCTCTTGGCCCCTTCGTCATCCTGTGCTGACATTTTAATCGCGCTTTTGTGGGAGCCGGCTGGCAGTTTGTCATCAGGAATGGCGCGGCGAGGGGCCAGCGCGGGCTGCTCGCGGTGGCGGCTGCCGAGGGAAGCAGCCCATTCTGACAGACTGAGCAATAATCTGAACTTACTGCGCTGAGCCTGTGGGACACCAGCCGGGCCGCTTTATCTTCTTCATTAAAGTGCGCTCAAAAAAAAAATCCATTTTCCTTTAAAGTCTCAGGAACAGATGGAGTAAAATTAATTGCGCCATTAAGTCCCGATAGACAATACCAGAGTGGTTTTCTTTCAACAGTGCATGTGTGTTACAAAGTGCTCTTCGTAAAAGGCAATTACTGCAACATTTGCCATAAAATAAAGGTTGCTTTAATGGGCAATAAACACAGGCTTCAAATTTTGTATGAAATGGGTCTCCAAAGGGCGCTGTTATAGGCAGCTCAAAGGCACAACTGACTTTAGTGTTTCTGCTCTGGCTCCAGCTCAGCTAGTTCGGAGAACAATGATTTCCACCCTCGGATATTTTCCGATAGAATTATGTATGCCATGTTAGCTCATCGCCTGGCCTCACCATCCATTTTTTTCTGGTCAGGAAATGGTGGCGCAGGCGGCCCCCCGCTGCCCTTGCGGCTCACGAGGCCACGCAGGCTCCGCCACAGCCCCCAGCCCCGGCATCAGAACCCGGTCTCTCCCACCACCCCGGGGCTGGCTTGAGGCAAAGCCCGACGTGTTTTATTTGCATTTGTTTTCAACTCCATTGAAAATGCCCTGCAAACTGGATACCACGTCCTTGCAAAGAGCAAGGAGGAGACTATAAAAATGTGTGTGGGCAGCGTGCAGAAGACAATGACTTTGCTGTCAGCTTTGCTCTCTGGGCACGAAGGAAAAACGAAACCAGGCTTTAGCCCACCAACTTGGCATCAAAGGGATCTTGAGGCACCCTCTGAACAAGCTCGTTCGGCATCCAAACCAGAGGCGAACCAAGAGGGCCACGTCGCTTGCACCAACAGGCATGCTCTTCCCATCACCTCGAGAGCCAGCCTGGCTCCGCGGCAGGAATGTGGGCTCCCGCTGCACCCCCACGGGCGGTACCGCGAGGGCTGCCGGGCCCGCGCTATATGCTCGCCCTTCAGCAGGCACTGCCGAGCTGCCTGAGCCCTCTGTGCCGCACCGAGTGCGCGGGCCAGTCCCGTGTGCCCACACACCCCTGTGTAAGAAAGCAACTTCTATCTGCTCCCAGCTCGCTCAGATTTATTTGAAGAGGAGGGGAAATCATTTCAGTTCATTGTATTTTCACATTCCAGTAATTACGAAGTGAGCATGACACAGAAATGATCCATTAATTGAAATATGGGCTACAGGAACTCCAATATTTATAGTGTAAATCCATATTTAATTAAATAAAGCCAATAATGCTCATTTCCAAGGGAACATTGAATCCTTTTATTTAACTGTGTAGTTTATGCAGTACGTGCCCATTTCTCGTTGACCCCTGTTAGTAAATCACCGTGGGCGAATGAGGAGGAGAGGAGATGTGTGGGCGCTGCGCAGCCAACTTGAGAAATGCCCTGGACACTGCAAAGCAATCCCGTCTCGAAGGGCTACTGTAGATCACCGCTACGATACAGCACGCTTCTTCGCGGTAATAGCATCAGTCAGCACCTCTGACTGAGCAGCTTTAATCACCCACTTAATTGCCTTAATCGCCTTTTACATAACTAAGAAATCACAACACTGCAATTGTCTGACTCTGACACATAGTAACATCAGGGGTGTGACATTAATGACGTAATTATATTAATTGCCACAGGCTAATGTTTCAGGATCTCAGAGTGGGAAACACCACCCCCAAACCGCCGCTGCCGCCTCCTGGGGTGCTGCCCAAACACGGCCACGGTCAGCGCAGCAGAGCGCAAAGGCTGCAAAATGGAGCTCAGCACCCTGGCCATGCAAAATCCATGCACCCCCAGCTACCCTCGATCTCTAAATATGTAGTCATAGTCTGCTGGGGAAAAAACCCATCCATCCACCCATCTGTCTTTTATCTATCTAAATCAAAGTAATGTTTTTTAATGTAAAAGTTTATACACGTATACCTGTACAAACACATACATGCATGCGCACACACATGCATACATATGCATATATATACTAATACTATATATGTATAGTGGGTATATCTATAGACACTACTATATATACGTACTGTATGCATATATACACATACACTACTTGCATGTAGGGGTCACTTCTGAACTCTATACTATACTGAACAGTATAAGAATGATCACTTGCCTGAGACCTGGCAGGGCCCACTCCTGCAGGTGGCCACCCCCCCAGGACATGTAGGAGCCGAGTGCCTGCAATGCTCCGAGGGAGCATTTCCCGCCTCCTTGGGAAGGTTTGTCCAAACACTACCAACCACTACTCACAATAAAGATTTCCTTCATCTGACCTGTACTCAGACACTGCTTTCCTTGTAAAAATTTATAGCCATTTTTCCTTGAGGCACTGTCAACATCCTTCCTTGCTGTGGTGTTGATAAAGTTTAAGTATGAATCTATTCCCTATTTCCATCAGCACTCAGCTGGCCACATTAACCACTTTCGTTTCTTGCAAAATAAGGGGTAAGGTGCATGAGGTGGCTCTGCTCCAGGACAAGTTATTTGCATAGGTGCAAGATGGTAGAAAACACCAGGAACAGCCCCCAGCACTGACAGGCGCGAAGACAGGGGCTTGATTGTGCAGTAGGCCTGGCTTTAGGGTGGCACTTAGCAGCTCAAAAGCCCTACAGCCTTCTGACTCAAAGGGCTGCTTGTATATTCCACTTACATTGCCAATGCAAATTAAAAAAAAAAAAAAAAAGGATGGGTGAATTTGCCCCAGCAGACTTTATCCTGGAACAGGTATTATCTATCACCTCACAGCTCACAGAGCCAGCTGAGAGCACAAAAGCCAACATAAACTCCTATCATATGCTTTGGCTAACTGGAAGGAAATGTAAGCACATAAATACACCTGACTTGGATCAAATTAAGACTGCTGAGATGTTCCAGGAACACATACATCTAAAGCTGAGTAACCTTCAACTGCACCTTCAGGTTGCTCATATGTCCCAAAGCACACCTTAAAGCACACCTCTCTTAAAAAGAGAGTTTTTCTTGCTCTTTGCTGGGAACAAAGCTAGGTCACCTTCAATGACTGATGAATTCTCACTGTTGGACAATAACTGGAGGAGGAAAAAGGAAAAAAAAAATGGAGTTTTCTTGGACCTCACCTGCCTCTCACTAGGGTCTGCCAAAGTGTGGAAATATTCCTACCTGAAATTTGGGTACTGGGTGCATATAGAAGCACTAGAAATTAGTGCTGATGCATTTCATGAAAGCAACCCTGCTGCCTCCTCCGCCTCGTCATTGCCAGTGACATGGTGTGCGAGATCCAGCTGGCGCTTCCGAAGGTTTTGCATGGCGGGAATATGGATTTCATTACTTCTAACTTCTATTTACAACAGCTCTGCTATCTTGAGAGCTACAGAGGAGTCCTCCTTATGAGCCACATGATATAACCAAGATGCTAAGAGCTTTCGGGGCTCTTTAGTGCTAATGACAATTAATAATAAATGGGATATTGGGATAATCTATCCAGTAACAGGCTCCGTGGGTGCGCAACGCACTTCCTGCACCCTGGGCTCTTCCAAGAAGACATCCCGGCTTGTTTGTGCAACCCAAACAGTGAGAAACGGGGCCACTGTAAGAGCAAAGGGAGCCAAACGGCAGACACTGGGAGGAAAGCAGCTTCACGGGATGAGCAGGTGCCCTAGCATATCTGGCATTTTTGGCAGCAGTTTTAGGTAAAATAAGCTGAATTTTCCATCAGTGGCTGTTGCAAGGGGGTTAGTTTTGATTTTGGCTACACTGTAGCTGTTAACGCCCCTGTCTCCAGAGCCCCCAACACATTTTCTGAGCTGTTCTATAAAAGGGTAAAAATATATAGTGGGAAAAGGCATGCCTATGGCCAGCAGGACTCCTACTGCTTGCCCCAGAGTGCATTTAGATTTCAAAGCTTGTTAAACCAAGTAGAAAGGGACGGGAAGGCATGCAGACATGTAAAGAAATGGAAAGCCAAATAAATCTGCAGAATTCCCTAACCTCTGGAAGGGTCTTCACCTCCGCTGTTCTGCATTGTTGCATTCAGAGATGTCAAACGCTTTATCGCTCCGAAGCTAATTATTATGAAAGGTCAAAATAAATGGCCATACTTGTACATAAAGCTGCTGTTAATATAAAGAAGTAGACGGCTCCAATTTACAAGCTGTTTGGTGGTTATAATTACACAGCTCCTTTCGCCATGAGCTTGCAACCATTCGGCTTAATTACAAGCCAAAAGGGAGAGGAGGGATGGCGGGATGTGGGATGCCCTTCCTGGAGGTACCACAACGTGCCCCTTGTCCAGGACACGGAACATTGGCTCCCAAGGGCTCCTTGGGCATTTGCTGCAAAGGGGAAGGAGGAGGATACAGCAGAGCGAGGCAGCAAAGGGTTAACCCTGCAGCCCATTAGAAATGTCCTTCAGTTCTGTGTCTGTTTTTCCTTACAGAACATTAAGCGCAGTGGGGCAGTCAGAAACCCCTGTGGTGCCCCCATTAAAAAAGATCAAGTCGCACATGTCGATATCACAGCTTCACCCACACTGCGATTTGTCTGACAGCGGCTAATGCTGCTAGTGGTGACCAGGCAGCACTGGGCTGTCTTTTTTTGGAAAAAAAAAAAAAAAGAGAGCGAGATCCAAATCCCTTTAAAAATGTTGTGGTTACACAAACTGCTCTACAATATAAAGATGCCATAAGCATTTCTCCTGCTCCTCCCCTCCCCCTGGAAACAGGATAAAGCCCAGCACACTCCATAATAATCCCAGTAAATGCACTGCCAGCGCATGAACAAAATGCTGTGCTGCAGTCAAAGCATCTTTCCCTCTTTCTTTCTTTCCTTCCTTTTTCCTTAATGCCAAAGGCATTAAAAGAGATGAAAACCAGTCCGTTGAGCTAGGTGAAACGCTAATCCATTGGCCTTACTTTGCTGGGAAACCAGGGTTTGAATGAGGCCCAGGGCATAAATGAAATGAGTTTAGTGATCTCAGTTTAATTCTTAATAGGCCACAACAGACACTGCAGATACAGAGGATACAATATTAGGAAATCAAACCCTCTCAGAATTGTTTTTTCCTTCCGGCTAACGAGGGTCAGGAGAGAATTAGTACAGAGAGTAAAACCTTAAGCCAAACTAAATAGCTCTCTCCATCCAGCTGAACTGAACAAAGACCCGGGGAGCTGCCACCGCCAGCCCCACGGCCCAGGAAGCCCTGTCTGCGCCCGGTCCTGACCTTGGCGCAGGGACAAGAGGGACATCCTGCGCCACCTCGGCACCGCCTGGGCCTTCCCGAGCGCTCAGAGCGCGAAGCCCCGACGCAGCTCCCGCATGGACGGAGGGTCATGCGCATTGACCGCATCGGGAAAGGCACCAACACAGTCCAAGTGGGATCAATCCAATCCTCAGCCCTTGACTTAACATCCTTGGGAAATAAAAAACAATGCTAAGTTGATTGGGTAAAGGGATGCTTCAGTCATGTTTACATGAGAATTTTAGTTGCTTTCAAAGATTTTTTTTTGTAAGCTCCAGTTGCTCCAGCGGATAGATTTACTGGAGATCCCAGGTGGAAAGTCAAAGCTTTTAAATGGAGATATTTTGCAAACACTGACTGTCAGTACTGAGCAAGATCAATTTTGCTTTATGAGAGAGTAAGGTGTCGCTTTTTCATTCTTAAAAAAAAAAAAAAGGGAATGAAAAAAACAAAACAAAACAAAAACCATAAAGACTGAGAATAGAGCCTGGAAGAAAACCTGCAGCAAAACAACAGTGCAGGGAGACTTACTAAAATACTTTGAAGTGTGATGACAAAGTCAAGTTTGGAGTTCCCCGTGGAGTTGGCCCTAGGTGCTAAATACTGCTTCCTGGGGCATGGGGCACTATCTCCTGTCTCTGGGCTATGCTTAGATGGCATCTAAGCTGCCATCGGATGCAGGTGCTGCCATTCTATCCCTTTGGCAGCCCAACGACCACACCACGTCCAAGGCAGCAGCGAGAGCCTCGCAACAGCAGTGGGGCTGCCCGCCTGCCGTCACTTTATGCTGGCTCTGGATGTCGCCGCTCCACATCAGGAGGCGACTGCCTGATCACTCAGCAGAGCAACTGCCCTGGGCTCGGGTTGGCCTCCCCTGCCACATCACAGGTAGCCTCATCAGTGCCTCATGGGGAGCACGAGCCCTGCTCTGCAAGAGCAGCCCCCGGGTGTTCACTGACTCTTCTGATGCGGGACACACGAGGGCCCAAGGATGCAGCAGAAGCTACTGCAGGCCCAGGACACGTCTGGAAGAAGCCCAGGGCTCCCAAAGTGCTCTGCAGCCTCCCTCCACCTGCCATGGCTCTAACAGTCCTTTAGGAACAGTGTCTGTGTATTGGGTTTGCTTCCGAGCTCTGCACCGCCACCCTCCTCACCTCTATGGAGCCATCAGCGCCCGCTCGGTACCGGAGCCACCCCTGGCGCACCTTCGGGGCAGGCCCTGCAAAGCCACCCACCAGGAGCATCCAGTGCAAAACCCAGAACACATCAAGAAACAAACAAACAAAGAAAAAACAAAAAAAGCCCTCCAAAAGCCACAAACAGCTCTAGCTCCATTTGCCAGGATGACGAAGAAGCGACTTTCCTGAATATATGGCCTACAGAGCTATATGGGTATAAATCCTTCAGGAAGCTGTTTTATCTCACCACACAGAAATTTAAACACCCAACTCACTGCCCATCAGGATGGTGAAATATATCTTAGTCTTGACGCCTAGAGAAAACAAAGTCTTCTCATAAAAGGTGGTAGCAATGACATCCTAGATGTACATATACCCATCACTTTTATGGAGCAGGGGGATAACAACATTCCCCAGGCCCGTGGTCTAACAAGAGCACACGGAGCAGTGCCCACTGGTAGATACAAAAGCATTACAGTTGGCAGCGGAAGGCTCCGTTACCATCCAATCCACAAAGGCACCAAGGGAATTAGAATAATTCAGAAGTTTACCCAACAGAACTCCTGGTGCTGGTACTGAAAAGCCCCTTCTAGACAAGGCGGCCTTGGCCTTGACTCCTGCTGTTTTCCGTCACAGCGGGAACGGGAGGTGCAGAAGGGAGC
This sequence comes from Crypturellus soui, assembly GCA_032275445.1. Classification (NCBI taxonomy): domain Eukaryota; kingdom Metazoa; phylum Chordata; class Aves; order Tinamiformes; family Tinamidae; genus Crypturellus; species Crypturellus soui. Next base: position 4,441,226 of record JAUBNY010000511.1, on the reverse strand, counting down.
TTGCCCAGTTGGATGTGCCCGGAGGTGGAGCCATGAGAGCAAGTGCCACTGAGTCACGCAGCCCCAGCGCATGCGGACACCTTGGCACTCAGCCACATGTCCGGGGACAGCTGTGTCCCACAACCGAAGGACCGAACAGGAAATGAAGAAACAGAGCCTACAATCTCCACTGCAGTTATTAACCAATTCTGGCCGGTGTTGCTGCAGACCTCTCAGTCAATTCGCTGTGTGATAACCCCCTCCTTGTTCTCTTGGCTTTGCTCAAGATGGTCTCCTGTTAGGCAGCCAGAGGACGAAGCCCAGGCTTCCCCGTCAGCAAAGGTGCGGCGTGCAGATAACGTATTCCTGCCCACAATGGTGTGAAAGTACTGCATTCATATACGAGTTTTCACATGATTATTTATTAATGGAACAGATCACATAAGATAGCGCTCTTTAACCCACTTGAAAGACTCCCTTAATGGCTGCAGGGCCAGTCCTCCGCTCCTCGCAGTGTTTAACGGGGGTGCGCAGAGCGCAAGCAGCTACGGTACCTCCACGAGGAGGGGGAACACGGGGACAAGGCAGGAGGCAGCACGTGGCGGGTGGCGCCTCTGTCCCCGCAGCTGGCACCTCCTGGGGTTGCTATGGAGATAACTGCCATGTCACAACTAATGCCATTACCAGGTTTACGTGGAAAGGATTGGCGTGTATTTTTAATTTCACCTCCCCCAGATTTTTGCAACTTCTCCGTCAGGAAGAAGACACGAGTTGTACGCTTAAGTTTTTTGCCGTGACACAGAGTAACTTTGCTCTTTAGGTTCCAGAAGTTTGCACAGAAGTAGGAGCTTTCAAATGCACCTCTGAACAAATATACTAAGATAGGAAGATAAGGAAAGCACAGGCTACACGCACGCAAGAATGCACCTGCATATCTGTGCTCTTTGTCTAACCTGAACCTCATTTAGCAGCTCTGTTTCATTAGCCGTGTTACTCAAGAGTTCAAAAAACGCTCTGTTATCCCAAGAGTTGTCTGGCTGCTCTCGGGTAAAAACGCATGCAACAAAATGGAAGCTGAACCCATTTCCACACTTGTTCCGCGAGGCTCCCTGCCCGGCGCCTCCGACTCGGCGTCCTCCAGCTGGAGGGGCTGGATTCCTTGCCCGCACGGGACCGTATTGCTGGGCTTCCAGGCACCAGCTGCTGGGCAGACGGGGCTCCCTGCGGCTGCTGTCTTGGGGCTGGCAGCGTGCGGGCCGCAGGCCTGGCAGGCTGGTGCTCGAGGGGTATACACAACGCCAGGCATGCACAGGGCTCTCCCCAGCACACAAACCCGAGGGAGATGCAGCCTCACTCAAGGCTCTGCCGAGTGACCCGCTCCACATGTGACAGTCAGAAATCCAGCACAAAATCAGAGGGGAAGAGACTAGTCACCTTGTATCCCCCTGAAATATATGTAAGGGAGGAAAATAAAGTGCCCTTAAACTTCTTTCATTAGTGACGCTTCTTCCTGAGAAAGTCATTCAACTCAAGCCTGCGATGGAGAGCAACAATATGAAATGCTGGCAACGGGACACATCAGCCCCTGGCACAACCTCCTGCGGAGCTCTGGCGCAGCCACACGGCACAGGACGTGCGCAGCGGATTAGACAAGCATCCCGCATGGACAGGGCAAGGGACAGGAGGGTCTAGCGGTCCTTCCCCAGTGCTAAACTCCACCGGCCTGGGCTGAGCGGGCCACGCGCTGTGTTGCTCACACTGCCTTTGAGGCTAGGGCAGCTCTGCCAGCTGCCTGGCGGTGCCTCATGGGCCTGTAAACCCTACCAAGAGTATCTCCCTGCCACAATAACGCTGCGCCTTCGCTCCTCCACAGTTCTTGTGTCTTCTGCTTTTATTGTCGAGGATACCGGAGGGAAACCCCTTTGCTGCACATGACACGAGTGGCTCCCGCTGCTTTTGGCCAGGCGCTTCCCATTCTGGGCAGGCGGCAGCCCTCGGGAGCCCCTGCCCTGTCTGCGGGGCGCAGCAGCAGCGCCGCCAAATCAACCACAAGGAGCGACGAAAGGAGAGGAGGAGGAGAGCAAGAGGAGCGCGGAGAATGCGTTACACGTCACGAGGGACACCTGAAGCAAAAGAGGAAGGAAGTTGGGTTGGAAATTTACTGTTTTCAAACTGCTGACAAACTGGGTTTTGATGTGTATGTAGGAGAAAGCAGTCCAAAACTACAGCAGCATTTAATTCTGCTGAGAGTGTTACCTGCCTCTCTCTCCTATCTAGTGCCTCTGCTGCCTGAAGTGAATTCCAGGAGATAGAAGAGTCTTTCCCACACCACAATACTTGCCTTTAAACAGGATTGGTGCTTCGGATCTACTGCAGCTTAAACCTGAGTGACACAGTACAAGAAATGCTCACTTCTTCTGGCACTCTAAATCCAAGGAACTTATCACCAGTGTCAGTACACAGAGGATTATTTGAGTATTAGACACAAGATATATTAAAATATAATGTATTTAACGTATAAAACATAACGACTGCTGTGAGAGTAGGCTCACACTCCAGTAGACAAGCAGAAGGAAGCTCTGCTGGAAGCAGTTTGGCCCAGTTTGGGAGAAAGCTGCCTGTTAAAATCACATGCAGCTCCCCAGTTGGGAGATACCTTTGGCACGCTCTGCTCCGCTCTGCGCTGCCTGCTCAGCCCTCAGCTGCCACCTCCAGCACCCAGGGCTCGGGACTGGCCCTGCTCTGCCATCTCACTGCAACCCCAGGGTAACGTTACCAGGCAGGAAAACCCCTGAATAATCTCACAACATTACCCTTGAGAGAGCTTCTCAAAAGGGAAAGGGGCCACATTTGCAAAGGTACCAGAAGAGCAGAGAGCAGGAAGGTAGCTACGAACAAGCAAACCACAGCTCCCGCATTCCATAGGGAATTCCTCAGGGCACAGCCAGCTTCTACAATAAGGTGGCTGCATTTATGGCGGTTTAGTTTGACACATTTCCCCTAATGTGCTAAATCACTGGCTCTCTGCACAGCCTCCCCTCAGCACCTTCCATGAGGCTGCCTGAGCAATCCTGCTGGAGTGGGGGCCACCCTGGGAACACACCGGTGCTGACGGAAGGCAGCGTGGGGCGAGGGCGTGCGCGGGCCCTTAACTCGCGTGGGGGGCTGCCACTTACTTGGCTGCAAGAGCTGGTGGCTTCCAGCAAGGCTCTGCTGCCCCCAATCCGGGCCCTCCGCTCCCACCCCTTCCCGCCCCCACACCTCCTGGCTAGAATCATTCCCGTGCCCAGGAGTGGCTGAAGGACGCGACGTCTCCCGTCACTCGTGGGGTCCCACGTGGATTCCCTCTGTAAGCGCTGGGCTCGCAGCAATATGACTGCTCCGGGCATAATTGTACGGGCAATTTGTACGACCTATGGCCACACGCAGAAAAAGGAAAGACAGCCAAATCTGTATTGAGTAACAGTTTGCTCTAAGGTCTCGTCCTTGCGTGATGGTGCTTAGAAATCCCAGGCAAGAGCGGGACTCTATTGTGCTACGCTCTGTACGGATCCATGGAGAAACAAAGTCCTTGCCCTGAAGAATTTCAAATCGAACACGCAAATCTGTTATGATAAAGCTTGTCAAACCTCATCACCATCCGGCCACTCTGCACGTGCCCCCTCTTCTGAGCCTTGGCTTGTCCCCCAAAGAATAGTCACGGCGGCTCCACGCACAGGGCAGGCCCTGCTCAGGAACCACTGCGTTCCATCAGGATGCTTTTAGTGGTAACAAATACACCCAGGGACACTTTTCTAAGGATCTACTTAACATTGTGCTGTGCTGTCATCAAAATACTAAGTGACAATAATGCAGTTTTTATTACATATTTTTTAAAGCAACCTGCATTCCCAGTCATATCAAATACTGGCCATTCCTGCAGGGCTGGGGAAAGGATAATGCATTTTGTTTTTTAAGGAAGGGCTGTGTGGGGGGAAAATCCTCCTTCTTCAACCTTTTTTTCCTCCTGCTACTAGGGTGCTTGTCTTTAATGAGCAGCTCCAAATGACAGCTTTAATCACTGCCTCTGGCCACTGAAAGAGGCCGCTAATGATAGGAAAGAACAGAGGACCATTTGCATCAATCAGCTCTAGTCTAAATCACTTTTTATGATAATGCACCCAAGCGAAGAAAAACGTCTCTGATGTCTCCTGCATGATGATGCACCAGGACTCCTCAGCTCAGGCCTCTGCATAAATCTCTGGGAGACGCACGGCCAGCCCGGGCTGCCCTATTAAGGATCTCCCACCCAGGCAGAGGCGGGCGAGGTTGAGCAACTGGAGCTTCCCCGCCTCCTGCAGGGAGGAGGCTGTCCTGCCCAGCATACACGATGTAGGAGCCGCACCATTGTTAGCCTGTAGCCCAGTAACGCCATGCGCCGGCACTGGAAAACAGCGGGTGAAAACTCGCAGAAGCGCTGGCTGCTCCACACCGCACAGGACCACATGTCTTTTCCGCACTACACTGAAGAGCTTCCAAAGCTCTGCTCCTGGGAGACGCTGGGCTTCATTTACACGGGAGGGCTACAGTAATCCCGTAAGTGCAGATTTTCCCCCTGTGGAAGGGTTAGAGGATGGAGCTGCAGTTCCGCAACATGAAAACAAGAGACCTGGCCCAGCCTAAGACGCTACTCTGATCAGACTGAAGGCAGAGATGCTGGCTCCATTTCTGCCCTGGCCACGGGCCTCACGGACTCAGTCAGAGGGGACCTGCAGCTCCAGCTCCATCCTTGCAGGCGTCTCCCACTCCGCAGGACACGGACTCCTCCTGCACAGCCGCGGCATGGACGCACTCAGACCGAAGCTGAGACCTTTGGGTGCTTCCAGGAGAAAGTGTGGAAGGAAACAGGAATGCAGGCCCTAACAGGCCTGGAGCCATGGTCGGTATATAATAAAGAGCGAGGTACTCCAGGCTCTCGTGGAGCAAATGCTGTGCTGGAAGCTCTCACAGAAACCCAGGTGCTGCCTCTGGCTGCTGGGAGGTGCCCGCTTGCGTCCCGTCCAGGGTCTCCCCACAGACAGTGCTGTACGTTGCCCTTGGCCGGCTCTGCTGCCTAGACCAGCTTTTACAGGACGCAGGAAGCCCTCCTGGTGCTCCCAAGTCACAAGCTCCTTCTGTCACAGCAAACTAACAGATGCAACATCAGATCTGCTGGATTCACATGGGACACACAAATACAGAGGATTTGTTTTATTATTTCCCCTTAAGTAAGGACAAAACCAGAAAGCAACGTTGTTAATTCAGTTCTGGAGTTAAGTCTGCTCTCCTAGCTGGCACCAAGTTGGATGGGGGAAATGACACCAGTATCACCAGTGAGTGTTCACCGCAGTCAGCCTGATTCTTCAAACTTACCTGTAAAGGCCAATGTGAGCAACACCAAAGACTTTATCTCCTTTTAATTTTGACGGACACTTCTTGGGAAATACTAATTACCTTTCAGGAACAAGAGAAGGAAAAGATTCTTTTATTAAGCACTTTCATTTAAACTACTGATGTCAAAAAAAAATTCTTCTTGGGAAAACAGGTTAAGCTCTGCAGGGCTAAACCTTCAAAAGAGAAGGGAGTCCTCAAAACCAGTTAAAGTCACCCTACACTTTTAATCTCCTATGATACAGCTGGATTTTTCAGGAGTAAAGGATGAAGGAGAAGAGTTTGTTTAGTAAAAGCAAAGCATGTATTAGCTGAAAATTAGGATACTACAACTCTCCATATGGATAATCTGAGAAAGATGCCTCTAGCGATGCCTCATGTTGCACCATCCAGACCACATGTGACAACGATCCTGGTAAAGTGAGCAGGCCCTCGTGAGGCCAAGGAGGCTCGCGGCGATGCACACAGCTCTCAGCGCCACGTGGCCAGCCTGGGCCTCGGGCGCAGATGCCAGGGTACAATGAAGCTAATGGAAAGCATCAAAATGACTTCAAGGAGCTTTGGATCAGGGTCTTGACAAATGCAAATTAAAAAAAAAAAAAAAAAAAAAGTGCGCCATACACACCAGCTGTAGCCTGCCTAAGCCTTTCTGCTCTGTAAACGCTTCCCTTGGCAGCTTTGTTTCATTTTATTATAATAAACTTCAAAAGGTATATTTGATCTGCCAGTGTGTTTTTCACTGTCCACCAGGAGTTCATTTCAGCTGTGCAGTGTAGCAAATACTGTACATTAGGTTAATTTTCATTTCAGCTGTACAACATACATTATTGTTTCACTGCTTGGCTTAAGTGAACTCCTGGTGGATATAGTCAAAAACATACCAGCAGATCAAATGTGCCCTTTGAAGTTTACTATAATGAAACATCTTTAAAAAAAATAAGAAAAAAAATAAGAAAAAGGAGGAGGGAATAAAAAAGCTTTTAGAAAGCTTTAAAATATCCCAAATTGTTTGGAGCATTTTAATGTTTTTGGCCTGTCCCTCCTAAAAACAAGCAACTCAAGATACCATTCTGTGGCTGTTACTCCATGCAGGAGCCACTTTGCAGACAAAGCTGACCACGACGCTGGAGCCGCAGCGGCCCGGCGCGCATAGCGACACTCAACGGCATGCAGGCAAGCCTGAAGCGCGGCTGACGGCAATATGACCGGGCAGGACAACACCCCGCAGCCTGCACGTCCAGCTTAACTCCAGGAATATGCTGAATGGGGTTGAAAACCTCGGAGAGCAGAATATGGTCCTGAAAGCCTCCCTGAAGGCACCATCATCACTGCGAGTTCTGTGGTGGCAAAAGCAGCTGCAGAGGGTGCAGGTTACTCGTGAGCCCGGCCATCCCCTCCATGCCTGCACCGCAGAGCAGCCCAGCTCAGTTCCAGGGCGACCACAGCCCGTGCTGGGAAGGGGAGGCCTGGCCAGGCTGGGCAGCGCCCGCCGAGCATCAGCCGTCTCCCTTCGAGGGGCGGCAAAAGCCGACCTGCGGCAGCCCCGCAGGCAGCCCTCCCGCAGCAGCCCTCCGCGAAGCCTGCGCGCGCCCTACACACGTGCAGCGAGCGCGGGGCCCCCAGCAGGAGCCCCTACCCTCCAGCCTGCGTGTCCGCACGGATTCCCTGGTGGAAGAGCCCCCAGCCACGTCCTCCAGGTCAACACACTTCAGGTGTCTCCTGGCTTCTGTCACTAATCCAGAGATGTGCGGATTTTTTTTTTTTTTTCCTGTTATCATCGCACTGCCAAGATCCCATTTTGGACAAAGTAATGAGCATGTGAAACACCCCCCACTGAAAGGAAGAAAAACAAGACACTTTGTGTACACCATTAGCTTTATGCATCTCGAAGAGCAGCTCCCCAGTTAGAAAGTCTCCCACAGCTCTCGGCTCGCTTTGAACAAAGCAGCGTTGGACTTCTGATGAATAGCTCTGCTCAAAAGGCACTTGGAGGCTTTTCCTTGCATTTTAACTTGGAGTAAATAACCTACAGTGAAGCTAATTGTATTGAAAATGCCGAATATTGAGGAAACATTGCATGTGATAAATATTTACCCTAAAGAAATTCAAAGGGAGGTTGTAACAATTTATTTCTAACCAATACCACGTAGTATTAAATTGTAGGGAAAAAGCAGCCCCAAAGCCTATATTTTTCCAACTTGTACTAACGATTACTTGTTGTGAAGTATGTCAGACAACCATGGCCTTTAACCGCGCAGCGCTCCGCAGGAACACGGTATCGCGCTCGGTTTTAGCAGCCATCCTCATAGCGCGCTCAGCAAAACGATGGATTGACTCTGCTCTCCCCTAATTGGTGCCGCTAATTGGAATTACTCCTGCTCCTAACTGCTGTAAACAGATGACTCCAGCGGGGCCATTACATGGAAATACGGACTTGCACAGAGCAAGGATTTACAGGTTCAAGTCTCACTCTTTGAAGCCTCGCTAAAATGTGGCCAGTTCCAACACATGGAGAACTGAACCGCACCCAGCCTAAGAGCAGGAGGGAAGAAAGAGAGGAACATTTTGACCACATAACCCGGGAGACAAAGAGCTGCCAAGCAGAAGAGATGGCACGGAGAGTTTCAGAAAGGGCACCCAGAGAGAGACTCCAGAATGGAGACGGTGCCAGGCAAGCAGCAGGCCACCAAAGGGCTCCGAGCAAGGCACCTGAGGACAAGTTTACCCAGAGAGGGATTTTTTTTTTTCACTTTAAGCCAAATCTAGTGAGGACACACATGGAAATGTCAACGGCTTCACTCAGAGCTTGAAAAATCAGCTCTGCTTCGTGTTTCATATGAACCAGTTCATCCAGTCTTCTTCAATGCCTAAAGTCAGTCCATTACGCTAATGCTAAAGCAGATGATTATGAAATGAAAGGTTCTCCTAAGAAAGGAAGGGGGTAACCATATTAATCACAACCAGAAAACATCTGTGTTGAAATGAGGTGTTTTTGATCTACACTGTTTGTGATGTAAGAGGAAAGCTTTGCCATCCATATGATAACCAGATCTTCATTTTGGTGGGATCAGGGGTCAGCAGCGCGAGGCCGGGCGAGGCGCATGGAGAGCCCTGTAATGAACACCAGGACGTGCACCACAGCCCTGGCTCCGCAGCACCAGCCACGCGGCCGCTTTCAACATTACTGCTTGCTTTAGAACAGGATAAACCAATTAGAAGTTGAAAGTTTTATCTCCCTCGCAGACGTATGAGAATCTTTTTCCTTCAAACACCCTTAATTAAACACAAAGAGCCATTCTAAGCCATAGATGCTGCAGATGCGGCTCTGAAGGAATATACACCCATCAAGCGTGAACCCACAGAGCGGACGTCAGCAGCAAAGTTCCTGTTCATCATCCCTGTGGGTGAAACTAGTTTGGGAAGGAGGGCGACACTGTTGTTCTTCCTAAAGGGTAGCAGAGAGACAGAGGCAGTGAGTTGCTCTCTGGCACATCAGTGCCAGCATCGACAAGGCCTATACTCGACGAGTCCTGTTGCTTGTTCAGAGGGTGAAATGGTCCAAGAGAGGGAGAAAATGAAGTCAGGAAACTCTTTCACCCAAGCAAATTCTGAATTCATCCCACAGCAAGTGGAGAGCTTCTGGACATGGAGAGCAGCAGTGCAATGCGCAGAGAAGAGGCCTCTGCAGCAGTTGTTTGCTGCGCCACTTGCTCACCCAGCGACTTCGGCATTTTAGCCAACCACTCCTACACCAAGTGACAAATGCTGCTTTCTGACGTTACAGCAAAACTGCTCAAAACCGCTTTGAGGTCTTCAGGTGAACACAAAAAGTAGCCTGGGATATATACCTAGAAGCATCCACCTCAAAATCTTGAAAGGGGAGTCTCACACCCCAGGAACTGAGAAACGTGACTCATACAAGCTCTTTCACATTGGATTACGAAGGAAAAACAATCTGCATGATGAGGGCGGCACAAGTTTACCCTTCACTGAGACTGGCATAAGCACCTGCCAACTCGCATTACCGTGAACACTTCCTTCAGGGCTGTACTCCACGCTGCTCCACGTCTTCACCGGGACACACAGCACTGTGCTGGGCTGGGCTGGCCAAGGGAATACACGATGCCCGCCCCTCTCCTGCTCCCCTTGTGTTTTAACTGTACAAAGAAATCTACAATTAACATGGCTTAATTAATCCTCAAGTTTTAAAATGCGGGCAAGAGCAATACTCAGCTGCTGGATAAATGCAACAACTGCTTCCAAAAGAGATGTCCAGGATCTTTTGTAGCGTGCGAAGATGCTCGGGGTGCTGCGTAAGTGGATTCCCACTCCCCGTCATGCACCTGCCTGGTTCATAAGCCAATGGGAACCACGGACCTTACGAGGTTCACACCCAAATATTTTTAGGTGACAAACATAGACATATATTCTTAGAAGAGCAGCAATTCAGATGGCAAGCTATTCCACAGCACAAGCAACATGTTATTGCTCTTTAGCTCTGACTTTCTAGTTACCTTTCCCAGCTACATTAGAGACCACAGTCATTTTTTTTCCCAATTCCATTCCTTGCAAATGTCACAATAGGGATTCCGGGCTTGCTGCATCTCTCTGTATCTTTCTCCCCGAGATCGCAGCTCCCGCAGCCTGTCCTTAGGGGGCTCACACCCCTGGTCAGCTGGAAACCAGAGCGGGAGGAAGGGCTGCTGCCTGCTTGCAAGTAGTGTGTCACCTGGGCAGCTCGCTCCGGCCACGCCAGCACTCCATGCTGGCTTCTGATTAGTTCCTGGTGGAATTAAGGTTTTGGGTTTGACCTACAAAGCAGTAGTGCTTTGGGCACTAATTACTTAAGAGCTCATTCCTCTCTCTGTGTAGTAACATGACAAGCTGTGGTTAGCGCGTGCTCTTGAGCTGACAATCCCTTGAGGGTCGTCTTCACTGCAAAGTTAACTTGAATAACTCAAGTCCTATCAACACACAGGAGTCTTTAACTCGCAGCCCAGACATGCTCTTTAATTCTCTCATCAAGGGGCATAAATTAAACCTCATGCACTGCTACTGCTCAAGCTAACACGACATGTCCCTCCTATAAACACCTGCTACAGGAAAGCACACGCTGAGCAGCCTAATGCCACTAACGCCATTTGGACGGCCGTTGATAACTGAGGATGCTGTGGCCCTTCAGCTCCTGTGGGTTATTAAGCAGGTAACATTCTGAAACGGTTGCCGGATAAGAATCTGACCACAGTTTTGTCCACTCTAAGAACAGAACAGTATATTTTTGAAGTTTCTAAGCTTTAGGCGGACATATATTGCATTTAATTAAAGGATGACGCACAGAGGGTCCCCACCCATGCTAGCTGTATTGCAAACTGCAACACAATCTAATATATGAAAAAATTGCCTCCTGTTAAGAACTTTGCAATCGTAGATCTGTCCTTAAAAATTTATACTCATTTTGCTCTCACCTCTCAGGGGAGAGCCTTACAGCCCTGCAAGAGCCCAGCGCTAGGAGGACCACGCAGGTAGCAGGCAGGGATTGAAACACCGCAATGCAGGGCCCTCAGTGCATGCCCTGCTGCTGGTTGCGGGGGTTCGGATGGCGGCAGACGGAGGAGCTCAGTGGAACGCCCTGCGCACCACCAACGCCCGCGCCGGGACACGCAAACCCCTCAGAACATCCTGCGGCGCCGAACCCCGTGGGAGTCAAGGGCAATTTTAGCCTCCAAACCAAACCTGCCACCATAATCCCTAACCCACGGGGCACTGTGAAAACCATCAACATCTATTCCAGAGAGACAGCCAAAGGAGACCTATTTAAAATGTACCCACAGATTTTTTTTTTCCTTTAAGGTTTGTTTGTTTGCTGCCCTTTTAATTTTCCATGGCTCATGGTGTTTTGCAATTCATCCTTTGGGCTCCTTTACTTTGCACACTTGGCATAGGGGATTTTTCCATAACAGAGAGACCTTTAATAAAATACTAAAAATGCATGAGTAAGACCATCTCCAGGTCCCCACGTGCACATCACCTACGTAGCAGGACAGAAAGGAAGGATTCTCAGGAGTCCTACCAGCCCCACTTTAGCCGCCACAAAAAAATCGTCTTTTGGGGTATTTGGCTGGATTATGCAGCCTGTGACTGTAGGAGTTTACAGAGTAGTAACTCAGAGAGAACTTCTAAACCTCAGCATCATACCCTCGTGACTCAGTAATGGTTTTCAGATTTTGGCAATATAATGCAATCAAGTATGCTAGCAAAATCCAGGGCGGGGGGGGTAAGGGGAAGAAAAAGCGACAAGTCTAATCACGAGGCAAAGAGCAAAACCTCCCATATTCCACTTCCATTTCTGATACCTCCTGATAGTCATGAAAGAGCTTTATACTCTTCTTCATTCAAGAGAGACGGATAAAATTATTTATTGGTCAGCAGTTTCTGCACTGCAGTTTATAAACACAGGACAACGAGCCCTTAAATCCGACATTTCCAGGTTTCTCAGGGTTGAAAAGCGTTCTTTTTTTACATAGGTTTTCAATTGAATATATTCATGATTGGAAAGCCCTTTCATTTTGTTCTTCTTTCTGCGTGCTGTCCTGGGCTTTGTTGCTCCCACACCTTATTAAAAACAGGTTAACCTCTACGTATTTCTCAGAGTCCACTTTTTCATTATCCAGATGTCACATGAATTACTAAGCTTCATTGCTCCAGTTCTGCAAGGTCCAACCTCAACAGGCAAGAGCAGAAGCTAAAAGCACAGATTTACACTTTATTCTGAGACACTGCGTCATGAGCCGGTTATTTAAAACTTTGTTCTGGGCTGCTGAACCCAAGGGGCCAAGACTTTCCATTTAATGGAACTGAACAGCCTGCACAGCATGTTATGAACTAGACACTTTTGCATCATCATTAACGATAATGATTTATATTTCATAAGCACCTATCTCCCACAAGGTTCCCATTTTCACCTCATAATATGCACTACACATACGTGAAAATGAGGCATCCGTAATACGAAGCACAACAGCAGCACAGAGCAGCAGAGGCTTTCTAAGTATTTATCTATAAGAGGTATAAAGAGCAAAAACTTTCAAAATGAATGATGTAATACTATTAAAAAGAAAGAGTTATAAAGGTAAGTCACTAAAACTTGAGGTTACAAATATTTCAGTTACACTTGGTTAGTACTCTTGTCATAGCTAGTTAAAATATATACAAGCTTACATAGACTGTGGAAAGAATTAAACCCACATTTCTGTTCTATGGCCTTACACTCTACAAATTAATTTTGTATGAGAACCAGTTCCTGAGGAAGGAGCTCCATTTTTGCCAAGCTTTAGAGCATCCACAACTACGTTCTTCCAGACACCACCTGCAAAGAGAGCCAACAATTCAACCGCGTTTTGGTTTAAGGCCAAAGAAATGTCTCCAAACCCTACACCTCTCAGACTCGCCACACTCTTTCCAGAGCTGGCCCCGCTTGGTGCTCCCCATGCCCAGCCTCACTGCTCCCGGCAGCATTTGCTCCTAATGCTACCTATAGGAAAAGATTTTCACCCTGGGGCAAATGCAAGAACAAACAAGAGAGTTTACCAACAGTAATGTTGTGCAAACAGGACCGCAGACCATTGGGTATTTGTACACTCCTAATTGCTGATCATTTTCCAGATTATTAATTACTCAAAAGGCATCAGAAAGTATGTTTGAAATATACGTACGGAGCCATGAGGTTACTACACTTCTGCACCCACCATTTGACAATGCTGATGAGCTCGGGGAGCGACTCGCCATGGGAAGAGGCAGCGGCTGCGTGGGGCAGGCGCCCGGTGCTCTGGGGAGGAGAGTCCCCTTACTCCTGGGGGAGCGGAGTGGCGCTGCGGGAAGCGGTGTTCCAGACCCACAGGGCGCTCTCCGCACATCGCGGGCCTGACACCTCCTGTCCCTCAGCTCGTCCCATTCCCTCGTGGCCAGCCTGTCTGGAGGTGACCCTTTCCTCCAGGTCTCAGCTCCCTCTTTTCTATGACTACGCAAGAAACTCGGTTTTTCACTCAATGGAGGAAAACTCATGTAAACAAAATCCCCCTCAGAGTTAGAGATGCTTCACAACTGAAAATCTCCAAACCCAGCAGAAGAGTCAAGGCCTGCGCAGTTGCCAAGGAGCTGGGCGAGTGGAAGGGGCAGGACGGCCGACTCGTGACTCTTCAGTGCTTACAGCCTGTGGTAGTCCTGGTAACTTCACTGATGTAATAGAGTTAATTCAGATTTAAACCATGGCAAGAGCATATTTGACTCCAGATTCTGTATAATTACTCACTTATGGCCTATCCCCAAAGCCACAAAACCTGATGTGAGTCTTTCTTTTAATGACCACTGAATGACGCATCCACTACCAACGTAAACTTCAGTAATCAAATCCCTTCTCATCTTTGGCTGGATCAGATATTCTCTGGCATTTTCCATACCTGAAACAGCTAATGTTCATTCCCATAAATGATGCAGCACTTAGCAGGGAAATGCACAGTGTAGAGGAAAACAACCCAAGGAACCCAGCATTTCCAAGCCCTCTTCGATCTTAAGTTGGAGGACTGATGTTTTCCGTTACTGGATTTTCTAGCTGCAGGGTTAACAGCAATAACTCCTACAGAATTTCTGTGCTACTTTTCAAAATTTGCCCTCTTAAAAAGAACTTTAAAAAGAAAAGGAAGCTTGGGGGAAGGAGAAATTAAGATAAAATTAATTTGCTGCCTCTTCCTCTTTCTCCTCTGCTGCTAAAAAGTCTTCAAATAAATTCAACATTACAGTTTTAGCATTCAAGAAATTTTGTATCCAGCATCCACTAGAGAAAACGTTGCTCATTCCTATCAATCTAGGACTGTAAAATAATGGAAAAATAAGAATATTAACAAGTACACTGAGGTGCCTGTGTAATAAAAAAAACCAGTACCATTCACTGTGCAAATTTACATTGTCAACTTGCAACTCTTCAAATTTGAAATTTCATAGTGTGAGTGGATATTTACGCCCCCTTCCCAGCTTAGGTAGAGGCACTTTCATGCAGAAAACTCCGTCACGGTCAGACTCTCTGAACTGGGGACTTCCTACCTCGGTCTGAGCCTTTGTCAGCAGAAGCGCTGAGCACTCCTCGAGCCCAGCACCAGACAGAAGCAGTGCTGAGGGACGGCATCCATGGCCTTGGGCAAGTTTGGGCTGGACAGGCAAGTGAGGACCACATGACAACCCCTCAGGATCAAGAGGTGAAGCCAGGGATCCTCTATAGCAGGACCCCGGCCATACCCTAAGGTGGCAACAGAGACCAGCAGCCCAGTAAGCACTTTCCGGGACTTCCATTCGAGACTCATGCACGCTCCTATCCAGTGCCGACACTGCAAGAGCGGGATTTTTGGGAAGGATGCATCACTAAAGAGTGGGTGCGATGGGAGGTAGAAAGGAAAGTGTGTGGTGATCGGTGGTCTGGCCTGAGTCAGCCTTGTGGAAAAGGCTTCCCCATCACTGGGAACACAGCCAGACACTACCCAAGGCACCTATGTGGGGCTGGCAAATAAAGTCACTTCCACAATCAGTAAACTTTTCCACACAGAATGGAGGTTTAGCCACCTTCTTGCTCCGTCATTTAACAGTCTTGTAGGTGAGGAATTGTGAAACCAAGGTAATATTGTATCACGTTTTCCAATTGCCAGTCACACACCGTTTTTTTCTGCTTTGCTAACTTTTAGACACTCAGAGCATATTCTACCCACGTTTTTAAAGGTCAATGCTCACACCATTTTTTTTTTTAGTAGAGAGAGATACCAGCTGCAAAAAGTCTCATGGCTGCCTAAGCGCCTTCCTTCATCACTCTTCTCTCCTTTAAAAAAATAAGAAAGCTGGCAATGTCTCTGTAGGAAGGGTCCTGAAAGGATTCTGGAGACCTACAGAGCGCTCAACAAATGTTTCAAAGAAGATTCGTCATATTCAGCGGAAACGAGTTTTTAACTGATATGTAGGAAGAAACCTGAATAAGCTCAGATCTCAGAATTGAAGGATTTTTTTTTCCTAAAGAAAAAGCTCCAGAAATGCCTGCATTTAGATGGGAGGGAAAAAACGTGCACAAATCTGGAACAAAGCGGCGCGAAGCAGCGAGAGCGAATAACCTTTCATATCAAGCTGGCTTCCCCACTAGAGAGAGTTCCAGCCTGCACGTTACCATTGATGCAAATGTCTGTCAGAGCAGAGCTACTGGATAATAGATAAAAGATTATCTGTGACATTATGAGAAATGAAAGCTTGAAACTGGCTACAAGTTCCATGAAAAAGAAGAAAAAAAAGGGATACGGTCTTTCTGAAAGATCACAATAGCCCTATGGTCTATTCAGCACCGCAGCCCTGTTGCTGTCCGCTATCATTCTAATGACTTGCACCAGCTCCTGGGTTTGCAGGAGCCGGCCTTCCTGGCTCCTCTTTGCTAAAAGGACTAGTCCCAGGCAGAGTCACAGTGGAGATGCCTCTCCCTCAACCTGGCACCCACCCGGAGTGGCTCCGCATACCACGCTCACATTAAGAGGCACCGCAACGGCTCCAGCGTTCCCAGGAGAGGATTTTCATCCTGCTCTGGCCTGGCTGGCCCAGCACGCCTGCCCTTCGTTGGAGAGAGGAGGTCCAGGCTGAGAACAGCTTTGCTGTACGAGTGCTGCGGTGAACTCATCAGTGCTAAAGGGACATTGAACCCTCAGGAACATTCAATCCACCACCCTGATCTTCCCAAGCCCGTCACGGTGAGCCAGGAATGCCTGCAGTTGCCCTGGGTTCCCACCATGGGAACACCAGGGAGAACCAGGACATCTGTGCTCCCGTTTGGTTGACTCAGCTGGTGTCAACTGGCATAATTCCACTGACATCAGCAAAGGCGGGCTGATTCATGCAAACCGATGATCTCAACACCCTGCAATTACACGTAATTTCCTATCTGCAAATACTGTCCTGCAATGGAGCGCAGTGAGATCTAGCTACTCGTTACATTCTTATTGCAAGGCGGCAAGAACCCCGCTCTTAATGGCACAGGAACAAAATCCGATAGACTGCAAGGAAATATATCTCCATATTCACTGCTATCCAACAATTTACATTAAATTGGAAGTGGAGCTGAATGACAGCAGATTTGCAGGTGTTGTTTTCACCAAGGGAGGGCACGGTAGAGGTCAGACAGCACAGACACAACACCTACAGTTTCCAGCGCTTGGTAATTCTATGTTGCACCACACAATTGACTTTTGGGCAGTCGTGCTGAAAAAAAAAGCTGTGAAATTATACCGAAAACCTGAAAAACAAGCCCTGACAGGCCCTGGGATACTGCGATAATGGGAGAAGAGCTGGAGACCCAGCCCTGGCACCGTGAGCAAGCTCTGCCCGTGGTCCAGGGCTGCACCAAGCAGCGGAGCCCCCGAGCAGCTGCGCTGACGGAGATGTCGTCCTGCCCAGGAGCGCCCCATGGGCCTGTGCTATGGCCCGTCCTACAGCCTACAGGGCACCACAGCTACAGGACACTACAGCCTTCACTGAGGCCCGCGCTACGGCCCGCATCACATGCCAAGAGCCCTCGAGGCCTCGCTGCTGGCAGCAGCTGACGCCAGGAGCGGCTCACACTCACGGGCTGTTTGTGCAGAGCAGCAGCAGAGGGTCATAGAGCAGAGCCACATCCAAACCCCGCGTGTCCATGGGCATCACGGCTTTGTGCTGGGCAAGGAAGAGGAACCACCTGGAACCGCCCTGCCCCACAACGTGGGCACCAAGGGAGCAGAATCTCCCTGGCCCAGGCGACGAAACCAACCAGAAACCACACGCTGAAAATCCAGACAGGCTTTAATTAAAACAGTTCGCAGAAAGTCCTGGTTGCCCAACTGCTCTCAGAGATGCTGATGTCTCAGTGTGGTTGAAGCTTCATTTATGATTTCAGTAAAAAGCTTTTTTTTTTGCCTTTTTTTTTCTTCTTTCCACTCCCTCTCTCTCTAGTTAAAAAAGGAGCCTCAAGCTACAAATTGGACGATTACAGATAGTATTGTAGAGCAGCAGTAAAAAAGTGTTAATGAGCTGCAGGATATCAGAAACAAAAAAAGAAAAAAAAAGGGAAAAAATATTTCTCCCGCAGGCCAAACAAAATTAATTTTAAAAATTAATGTAAACCACTAATGCAGCAAGTGCCTCCATTAAATTATGGGGCTATGACATGTACAATGCAATATTTTGCCATTGAATTTGTTATCTAAAAGGTGTTCATTGTTTATTATGGTGTGAAAAGCTGTTTTCCTCCAGATAGGCAGCTTCATTAAGAAATTGGATTCTTGCCATGGCCCTATTTCTTAGCAATGAAGAGATGCCCTGTAGCAAAAAATGCAGAGTGGCTCTCTGTTTAATATCAGAAATGTAAATCAAAAGATTCCAGGCTGCTTTTTAAATGGCTTTTGGTCTTTACAGAGATGAAATCCACCCCAAATATTTCATGGTGCTAGCGGCGCAGAACTGCTGCGGCAAATTCCAGCACTGCTGAACGATGACCGTGAGAATAATCCCCGTTCACGAAGGTTCGCAACTCTTTGCAACACCACTAAAATGCATTTATCTCTACTGCCTCGTTCCTTGTATTTTAACAGGTTTGGTTTGAGAAGGCAAAGAAACCTACGTACGCTCAAATACCAGCAATTTTTAACGTCTACTCCTAAAGATCTCCCCCAGCCAGATGCAGCACCCACGCGGCAAAGCAGCCCCACGGAGAACCTCTGCAAGTGCCAGAAGCTTTCAGGACACCAGAGAGGGAACAACAGGGAGATGGGAACCGGAGCAAGAGCTGTTTTTGCTTCCTGATGTTGATGGGAAACATTGGAGCTTTCACTTCGGAATAACAGTGGGGAGAGAGAAAACAAAATCTAACCAAGAGCCCTCTATTGGCATATAAAAAATTACTCGATTTAGTAAAATTAGAGATTTTGTTGGCCCACATTTATGAGCCAAAACACCCTGAAGGGGACTACTTACCAACTTTAATTAGTAATAAAAAGCTTACAAGAGCCAGGGGATCCAGAACCAGCATCCACGGGCCAAATCCTGCGCTCCTATCGCATCAGTTTAAATAGATGTTCTGTTCAGAGTGGTGGCTTTGTGTTCTCATCTGCATGTGCCTCTGCCACTGCCATTCGCTTGGAAATGGATTAAAGTTTAATTGCACTGAAGCAACAAAGGTTGGAGCTCACACGTGCAAGCTACTGAGATACCAGCTTCTTGCTACTGATCTCATGGCAGCCACATTAATCTCTCAAGTTAAAGCAGTGTAACACATATACATGCATATGTGACCTTCCCGGTATAAATTCCCAAATGAACCAGGCGAGGAGAGAACCTAGCTCCCCGTTTCCCTCTGCTGATCCAAGCACTCTGTCTGGGACAGGCCCTGGTCTGGGGCTGCCAGACAACACCCAGGACAGACTGAAGGGGCTCTGAGCCCACTCCAACAGCGCCCAGGAGCCTCGGGCATGGCTGGTGCCGCGGGGGGCAGCGCATCCCATGCTGCCACGAAGGACATCACCAAACGAGACAGGGGCAGCCCTGTTTGTGAGCGATGCTTCTCTGGTAGTGACAAGAGTAATTAAGATGCTGCTGGGCACTTCCCCACAGCCAAGCCTGGCTGTTAACGGTCATTGATTTTCATTTTATTTTATTTTTTTTTAAACAGCATGTACAAGTTTAAATGATCTAAACTATCCCAGCTTCCTCTTTCCTGCGAGGGGTTAACCAGGCCGGAGATAGGGGGGAAAACAGACCCCTCCTCCCTTCGCCTGCCTGCGGCGTGGAGATCAGGAAATTCACTGCTAATCACTGCCGTTGTGATTCCTGATTTCAACTGGCAGCGCGGAGAATTGAACCGCGCTCCCCCGAGTGCGGCGGGCTTTGCGAGGCAGCCCGTGAGCTTGTTAAAGCTGCGCTGCTGCCGCCGCGTTATCAATTTTAAATTAATCTCCCCCCCCAACGCACACCTCGCCTCCCCCGCCAGCTCTTAAAGTGACTGCTAAAAATACAGGCTCTAGGATCCCCCCACTTTGCGACTTAACGAAGTAAAAATCGGGATGCTGCTAATTACACGTTTCCTCCAGCTCCAGCACGCGGCAGAGCGGATTTCTGCACAGTGCCAGGGATTTGGCTAATCCACTTGCAGGAGGAAAGGCAGCCCTGGCTTCCGAAGAGGCTGTGTCCACCACGGAGACCCTCACGCACGCAATGAGCCCCCGGGTGCGAGGCAGGAGCCGGCGCTGAGCCGCAGGTTGCTTAGCTGCGACGAACGGGCTGGCCTGGTCCGCACACACCTCAGCTCCGCATCTCACCCGTGCTAGGCCCGGCCTGGCCCGCACACACCTTGGATCCTGTGTCTGACCCGTGCAGGCCCAGCCTTGCGTGCAGCCCATCTGCTTGGGCAGAGCCGCTTGGCGCCCACAGCCTGGCCACAGTCCCCTGCTTCAGTGACCACAATTCCAGTGCCACGACCCCATCCAGGTGCGTGGGGGCTCTCCTCAGGCGCAGCTGCGGGGCAGCTCCTCTGCACTGCCGGAGCCCCTGGTTGGCTCCCCAAGAGTGGTCTGGAGAGCAGGGACCCTGGTTGGTGGCAGGCCTGGGGCAGACGGTATCCGCCTGGAACACCCGCTGCGACGGCGTGCAGTCGCGTCCAGACCTGCCAGGACTCGATCTGCTGCAGCAGCACCAGCTCCATGAGTCCAGGCACCACAAGGGACCTTGTCCGGCTGCGTAGCAACCAGCCGGCGCAGAAGCAGGGCCTGCATGTTGGTGCCAGACCCGGGTACCCGCGTAATAAGCTGGGACACATCGGCAGGCCCCAGCCTCCACCTGGCAATGGACCGGCGTTACTTGTAGTGATACTTGCTGCCCACGGGCTCCTCCAGAGGTCATCGCACACGCTCAGCTTTAAACTGCAGTACAACAAATCCACAGCGTCTGTGAGCTACAAGATGACAAGGGCCAGGCTGGAAGGGGAGATGGGAATAAAACGGGGAAAAAAAGTCTAGACACACTTTCCTTAAACCCACTGGGGAGTCATTTTAAAATCACTTTACGAGGAAATAAGTGAGGTTCTATATACAATACTCCCTTTAAAGAGAGGGAGAGAGAGAGAAAAAAAGAGTAACACATCTGACAACCTTAAAAAGTCACCGAATTGTTCGACAGAAGAATGGTTCTCTGTTTGGAAATTTAAATACTATGTGGCCCTAATTCATAAACAGTTAAGATCTCATAAAGCTGGTGGAACTAAAAGCACAACCAAGAGCAAAGCCAGGCAGTGAGTCAACCACAAAAGCCCCCAGCCAACTACGGAGGAATGAAACGTAGCTCCTCGCCCATCCCCCTACCCGCGCTGCCCATAGGGCTCCAGTCTGGCCACTGCCACTCAAAAGCAGGGCCCTTTACTGCGCCCTCTCGCTCAGGCCAGAACCACCACCTTGGGCAATATCCCCCTACAGGTACATGTATAAATACCTGCAACATGCACCCATCTTTATCCTGCTGGCTGGTCTGTGCCCCTGAAACAGGGCAGAACAAGTATGTTCCTATCGCATCTCCTTGGTGCTCAAGTGGCAGCCCGGGTTGACAATGTGGCCACTGCTCTGCAGGTCTGTCCCGAATCCCTGCTGCCCAGCTGGCAGCAGCTCCTTGAGCAGGGATCAACGGGGAAGATGAAACTCGATTCATCCTCTGCGCATTGCTGGTTGCCCTGTAGTCAGGGAGGGTTTGGAGACCACGGGAGCTCATCAACACTACGTATGTCAACTGGAACACAGCCTAGAAAGGGCACAGTAATATGGCACGGACTGCCTTGCTGGTCTCGTGCTTTCACTCCTCGTGTCAAAGCTGCTCCTCCACGCTGGTTACAGGGAGAGCTTCAGAGAGAGGAACCATGAAGTTTACCTGGAAACAATCCTAAATTGAAGGCTTTTCTGGGGCTAACTAAAGATAAACTCAAACATATAAGCGCAGTAAGTGATTTGGGGAAACACAGGCAAAACAACTGTCCATTATCCTTATGGGACAGAACTAAGAGCACAGTTCAACCATCCCACCAACGTGAGGAGCACCTGGACTCTTCCCGCGGCTTCAGGGCACATTCTGCTCCTAACTGGAGTGGCTCCACACAGCCGAGCGCCTCCTGCCCGGCGCCGCCGCCGCTCTGACCTGCAGCACAGCCCATGTGAACACGGTTGTGCCGAGCAAGCGCCAGCATCAGTGGAAACCACCCCCCTCCGCATGGCAATGAGCTGGGGCATCGCGCGCTGCTTGCATTAGGATTCAGGAGGTTTGCGAGGCCTCCTGCCCTCGTCGCATTTGCATAGGATTGGGTCAGAGAGACATCCTGACTCCACTATAGCTGCACTGTTTAAAGGGTCATAACGGTGACATATGAAAATAACCCGACTTTAATTGATACCCGGGCTGCTAGCTGCTGAATTTGAAACTCCCCCTGGCCCAGTCTCGTGTATGTCTAACGTACAGCACACTCAACAGCAGATGCCAAGAAGGGCCCTCAGTTGCCTGCAACAGTGCTTCAGAATAACCGTGGATGCGGCTGCAAGTTGTCCACCCTCCTTTCTGATACTCTCCATCTCTCAGTTATGTCCTGCAGCGGGAGTAACGGCTCTCAGAGCCTGCACATTTTTAACCGTGCAGCCTAAAACGTAGTATCTTGGGAAAACCATGCAATCCCCCCCCACTTAATTCAAGCTTCTGATTAAGCTTTTAGTTACTTTAATATTTTACCAGAGGTCCAGTTATGACTCAAGCTCTACCGAGAGTGGCAGAAACACAGGTGTATTTACTAAGTTCTCTTCTGGCTTTCTTGCCACTATCCATTCCCAAATCACACAGGCAAATGGCAATTACAAATGACATCTAATTCAGAGTCTGGGTTCAGTCAGCCATGAGAAAACCAACGGAAAACGTAATTCCTAACAGCACCACTGCTGGGTTCGGGACCACAGAATACAGGGCACTGAAAGATTCTTGGCAGAAAACAGAGACCAGATTGGTTTGCTTATTTTTAAAGCATCATATCTTTCATAGCAAGAAAGATTATGGCTATTTCTACTCAGAAGGAGGAAAACAGGCTACCTGAAGAGACACAGCCTGGCAATTATAACTGGATTACAGCGCGGCTACTTCTCAGTTCAAAACTAGCACTGCAGTTGCACATTCCGTAATATATTCCAGCCCAGTTCTAGGACAGGATGACACAGAAACAGCAAGTCCTGGAAATGAGAGGAACGCTTCCATTCCGACGAGAATCTCCCCACTGTGTCATGAAACCTCTCACTGTTGTATTTGCTAGGGATGTCAAAACGGGGACCTATTGCACTTCTCTGCATTGCACATCAAGATGAAAGAGAATATTTAGTCTCCTGACTAAACTCTTTAAGGGTCCCAACCATATTTTTCACTTGTGGAAAAAGTGCTTTTAAAAATTAAATTCTGCGGGTTAGGAGGATGCTATTACCAGAGAACGTTCTATGATGTAAACCGGTGTCAAGAACAAGGGGATGAAATCAAGCACCTGGAGAGCAAGCTCCAAGTTGTAAGAGAGATTTCCCAATTCCTGAGGAGCTCTGCCTGCAGGAAACGCTGCCTGCATTGCACTGCAGAGGCTAT
>JAUBNY010000511.1:4333153-4413153 GCA_032275445.1 Crypturellus soui | reverse complement strand
TGCAGAGGCCAAGGCCTAGCCCTTCATTTAAAAGCAGCATGGCTGATCAGATTACTGGGACAGGGTGGCAGGACTCGCTGCACTGAACCAGGGAGACAGAAAGTAAATCTATAAATAGCAGTTCTGCCCATCTCCGTGAGCTGCTGAGGGATAACCAATATTGAACTGCAAAGGCAATGTTTAGTCTCCGGAATCAGCGGCAGGCGCTTCCTGTGGGAGTAAAAAACGGCATTAAGTAGTGGCAGGAAGAGCCTTCTGGGCAGGGACGTCTTTGCAAGAGCCGCTGTCCCCCGGCAACGGCTGTGGCTATGCTTGAAACCTACTGTGTGCAGGGAAGCTCTGGGGCCTCCAGATGCTGAGAGCAACATAGCACCAAGGCACCTCGGACCAAAGCCGCCTTTGTGCAAGGCGCACGCGGAAGGGTAGCCGCTCCCTCAGGAACCCCGGCACTCAAATACATGCCAGGATAGAACGAGGGCCTCTCCGTCTGATATCTATTGCACATGTGAAACGTGTTTCAGCCGAAGGGCGGAACTTTGAAAGTGACTCAGAAGCCAGGATGCTGCCAGGGCGTCTTTCAGGGCCATGGGCATGGCAAAGCTCAGCTACTGGCATCAAGGGGCTACAAATGACCTGCCCAGCACACTGTAGCATGTATCAGCTCCTCGAGAAACCATTCATCCCTCTCAGAGCTCTCTGCTGACAAAATAAAATAAAATAAATGAAACAAAAAATCTCAAAAATTGTAAACAGCTTTGGAAACCCAGCCCAGAGTTTAGCAGAGAAACAGAGAGCGGTATCATGAACTAAGCAATAGAAAATCATCCCAGTGAGAATAATGTGATAGGTCTCATATTGCCATTGAGCTGTCAGGCAGTATTGGAGATGATAGCAAGCAAACTGGAGGGCCACAAACACCCTGTTTTTGCTCTACAGCAAGGTACCTGCATCATTTGTGCAGCAGAGACCAGGAGATGGGGACATCTGTAGAGTAACTCTGACACACCTCAGGCTTGCAGGCGCTACCACAGAGTTGCCCTGTTGCCTCTCCGTGGCAGCACCTGCACCGCGAGGGCCGCCCAGCATGTGCATACATCAGCGCCAACCACGGCACACCGCCGCGGGCAGCCTCGGCACCTCTCGGCGCTGCACGGCCCCCGCGGCACTGCCTGGACCCATGGCAGGTGACACCACGGGCACGCAGTCACTGGAGCCAACCTGTTCTCCATACAGAAGACCACACGTGCAGCACGGACTGTACAGAGCTCAGGCATTAGCCCTCTGGACTGCTAAGGAAGTGCAGAGCGCCCTCCTCAGGGAATGCAAGGCATGTGAACGGACGTCCTGGCCAAGGCGAGAGGCCCATCCAGCCCAGCATCTTGTCTCCTATGGAGAACCAGGTCGTACATTTCCAAACAGCCCTTTACCAGTACTCATGGTGCCACACTGACTCCTAACACCAGTGAGGCAATTTGCGAAGCGCCAGTCCGTTCACCTACCAGGCACTTTGGAGATCCCCTAGGCCGAGCTGCTCCTCCAGCTGCGCAGCATCTCCTCGCAGCGCCGCTGGCTGGGCTGCGCGGGCTGACGCAGAGGCAGGGCCCTGGGGCAGGATTGGTGGCGCCCACGCTTCTCGCCCGGCACCGAGTGGCGACAGCTCCGGCACCGCTGCAAACGCGTGACCTACATTGCCGGTCCCCTGAGCCATCCAAGTCCTCCGCAGTTTCTCATTAGTAACAGATTCTTATTTATTTCATATAGTCAGTGGTTTCTGCCAATAGAGAGTGCGCTCCTAATTAAAAGCTGACTTCTTTCATAACCCACCAAGCTCCGTTCGCACCTCTGCCCCAGCACGCTGAAACGTGAGTCCTTTCCGTGGCCGAGTTTGTCCTCCATTTAAAGGTAGATCCAACAGACAAAGCAGAAACGTATTTTATTTTATTTTTCTAAAAGACAGCACAAAGCAACAAAGTTTGAAGGACATGCAATATTTATGCTGTGTGCCCACTTAATATCACAGGGGACCTTGCGCAGGAGCAAAGGTTTCCTTAATAAAGGGTCTCATTGGCCGGCTGGATCAAATCATGTATACACCAATATTTTGCTCCTGGCAATACCTTAAACCCACAGTTAGGCAGGTGTAGAGATTGCAGTGGCCTTGAAACTCCAGCATGGTTTATACATGGAATACACATCTTTGAGGATTTGGGGAACTCTACAAGGGATCTAATGCTTTTCCACCTATTGACATTTACAAAGCAGTTTAAATCATGCATGAGAGGCCTCAGGCACATGTAGTTCACAAAACATAACTCTGCGCTCCCAGGGAATTGGAGCTGACCAGTGCTCTTTATTAGAGCCGACAGTGAGAGACAGCTATTGCAAAATCCATACAAGAAGCCCAGGCCGAGATGACAGACTTAATGCCGGTGGATATATTATGCAGATTACACAACTCGAGACTCGCTTGTTAAAGAAGTTTCCTGCTTTCCCCACTCCCACTGCCCCTCTTAGGAAATATCCTGCCCGGCTTTGTCAGGGGAGGTGTTCCCTAAATTCCTTGATCAATCATCTGCTTTCCAGGACTTCAGACACGCTGAGGCGGCTCTGAAGAGACGACGGTGCTGCTTAAACAGGGGAAACCACTTAAACCTTTCACCTAACAGCAAGACAGTGCCACGCATGCAAGAGATTAATACTTGAAAAACGTAACAGTTATTCCACTGATGAAAAAATAGGAGGTATTTTAAGGAATCCATCATCTCTGACAAGTCACCTTGAAGCTGTGAATTCTCACAGCAAAAATACATTTTTTTTAATCTATGCTTTCCCTATACACATAAAAATGAAGAGCAAAATGCCAAAAACCTTACTCAAGTTTTGACCAATTCTTAATTCAATTTTGAAATTCCCTAATAAAGATGACTTAAGAATCTGGCTTCTTACCAAGAGAAAGACAACCATCCACAATTGGATTGAGGCTTAAAGCTTACGAATAGTGCTCAATACGTACACGTGTACGTGCACATGTACAGCAACACAACGGCATCCCGTGCGCTCCACACGAAGCACAACCTTGGAACGGGGTGAACACTCTTCAAATAAGTAATTATATGGACTTCACCTCGGGTTTATGTGCATCCCAGACAAGGTGCACAATTCACACAGCAAAAAGTTGGTCAAGATGGGATTTGGAGCCATTCATCAGTGCTCTGATGATCTAGTGGAGCTGCATGGTCAGGTGTTCAATCATGAAAAGGTTGTATTTACATCCAAGGAAGAACATATACAAGTCATTTATAAATATACAATATATAATTCATAAATAAAAGTTGTTTGTGTATAAGAAAAGATGTGGATACGTAGCCTTATGTATGTATTATTTACGTATGTGCACCTACGTGCATATAGATATCACAGAAGTACTTAAGAAATTAATCTTGGTCATACTCGGACTATCATCCACCCATGCACTGGGCTGCCAGCAGACACAAAACGCTCCTTGTTTTCACAGGGGGAAAGTACAAGTTTTAAAGAAAGGTACGTGACCAGAGCGCCGCATCCCTGCACTCCTCCCGTGGTGTGCCTTAGCAGCAACTAGGTCATGTGAGGCTGGCCTTAATAGAAATAATATGCTTGATATCTACCTTATCAGCACTGCACCACTGCTACAGGCAAACTGCAGTTCCTGATAGCTTTAGCACAAACAGGAGACAGAAATCACCACTCTGATTAAGGCAACCAGAGAAGGGATTTGTCCTCCCCCCACCAATACCAGTTTGATTTACCTTTAAATCCCAAACCGAAAAAAAGCAGCACAATCCCCTTCCAAAATGCAGGCTATGAGTATAAGCTCCAACAAGGTTAATGGGTCCTATTTACAATGACGCTTTTGTTACTGGTTGTAAAACACATGGCAAAGCATAAAGTCTTGACAGCAGCAGAGATGCAAGAGGAGTTCAGCACTCATCTGCAACTCCACCACTGTATAAGGGAGACACGGGCCGCAGCGAGGGACACTGTCCAGGACTGCAGAGCTTGATCCACGGTGACGGAATCACTAAAAAACACTCACAGCTGCCTTCAGCGAGCCCATCAGGGCCCCAAATTGACTAAAATCCCAACTCTCCCAAGGGAGGGAGTACCCGGGTGGCTGTTTCGTTCCCAGGTTGTAAGAACACCTGGATCTGGATCCATGCTGCGGATGCTGCAGCTTCCCTGAGGAAGGGGCATGTCAATGGCCCAGTGCCCAGTTTCTGTGCAGACACCCTACACATGCCCAGTATATCCAGGTTTGGGTACGATGCCTCTTCGATTAGATGAATGAAGACATCATGTAGATTAAATCAAGAGATATTTTCCTGCTGTCACAGACTTTCATTGACTAAAGAGAATTGCTTCAGAAATACTTATATCTATCAAAAACAATGTAATATATCTAACTTTAAAAAGCACTGAAATGTTCATTTTATACATGCAAGGGTAACAGGCAATTCTACTATGCTCCACTATGATCTGAATATAATATATAAACTTATATATATATAAACTTTATATATATATAAACTTAGGATACTAGTAGAAAAATAGCAGTGCAAAAGAAGAATAAACCAAAAGGTTGAATAGACTTCCTGAAATGCCCTATGTGCTTTAAAACACCAAAATTCATCACGTGTCAAAACCTCACTGGTGAACAACTCATATGGTGTTGAAAATTGACAGGGAAGAAATACCAAGAGAGAGGAAAAACCAAATAGCAATCTCGACCTGTGCCACAGAGGATGTTCAGCTAACGACCTGCAATTGCCAGTGGTTTTGCATATTAGAACTTACTCTTCTGCTGAAATCCGAAAAACCTTGGTGCTATCAAAAGAGTTTATCTGAAAGCTAAGCAGGAGATAGTTAGCAGAAACAGCGAGCAAGAAGTATCTTACAGCAGGAATGGTGACTGTAAGCAGCTTTCTTGATCAAATTGAAGTTAAATTTGGGGAAAATGTGACATGAGATAGGCCAAGACCCTTTCCCTGCAATTCCTCATGAATACGTTTTTAGGCTGAGCACCTACTTTCCTGCAGAAGCACACATACTGCTTCCCCTCTGCAAGAGGGGAATAAACAATGCTTCCCAGTTCTCCCACCTCCAGGTCTTCTCTTTGACTTTACAGGGGACTCAGTGGCACCGAGACGAGTCGCTCCCTAGGAGAGTGTCTGACCGGGGCTGGAGGCCCCGCTCCCAGCTGTGGCCCCTGGCAGCAGGAGTTGGGGCCACGCTGGCGCGGGGCTGAGTCCATGGCTCTGGCCTGCGATTCGAGCCAGACCGAGCGTGCCACAGATGCCACGAGGGAGCCGCCCCTGTGCCGCGGCCTCCCTTGCTTAGGGCCGTATTTCTGATGTTTCTATCCTTCCTGTGCCCAGTTCATTGTTGTGTCTGGCCAGTTCCTGCTCTGTTCGTAACTGGCCTCCTTGCTGTCAGCCCTGGGAAAGAGGCCAGGGCCAGAATGGGCAAGGAAAATACTGCCCGGCCCCTTCCCAAGGCTGTCATTCCCGCCGGGAGTGGGATAGCAGCACATGGGGAAGCCGTGAGCGCCGGGCGCTGCTGCTGCTGCCAGCGTGGAGCTGCCTCCCGAGGGGACAGTCGTCCCCAGGCGCTGCTTAAAAATGCATTAAACACATTCTTTGTCTCTGCGTTTGATAGATACAATTATGGCAGCCCTAAAACAACACGCCTGTTTGTAGCCTGCCTTCAAATTCATCTAATTTGTATTGCCAGATGGTATGAATGATTGCGACAGATAAACTTTGGCTAGAGGCCACTATCAGTGACAGCAGCATGGCCGCGGCAGAACGCTCCTCCCGCAGCGCCCCACCGCCAAGCCGCAGTTAGAAGGTGAAACTACTGAGGGCAAAAGGAGCCTCGAGCCCCAGCGCACGGCCTTGAGCGCTCAACTTCAACAGCTAAAATGAATTCTGCTCCCAGATCTCCATCCCAACCTCGCTGCACGTGTACCACTTCCAGTCATGCCAATGGAAGCTCTGGGCAGAGGCCAAGGACAGGGTAATGGGAACTCTGTTTTATTCCGTGTGCTGGGAAACACAACGTGAGAGGAAAACGTGACAGTCTATGGCAGGTTCAAAACTCAGATGGTTGTAAAACCCAAGTGTCTCAAGCAAGGCCCGCTGCAGATGGCTGCCTTCCAGCCCATCCTCTGCAGGAAACACAGACGAGGCCATTGCAACGAACAGTTTCTCTCACCCAGTGTCATAGATGAGATATCTGCACCTGAAACAAAGGTGAGGAAAAGGAAAACCTTCAATCTATGTCCTCAAGCAACTCAGCTCTAAAGGTGAAGCCCTCAGTGAATTAAACCAAACCTGAAAGTCAAGTGCTTAATTGGTTAAAAAAAAATGCATTTCTAAGCTATCCCACTTGAAAAAAAATGTATAGACATACACACCAAGCTCTTTTAAGAAGGAATAAGGATATTACGATGCAAGAAATCCACAGACTTGAGATATCGATAATTTACCAGTGAAGTGTAATTGAAATACAAATAGATAAACCATGCCCCCAAATTCAATAAATAGATGCCATGTATCTTCTCGACCTGTAATAGTTGTTCCTGCTATTATACACTGAAGAGCATCTTTGAAAAGGAATATATGTACTTACAGCACGGCACTCATGCCAGACTCTTGCTCGCTATGCACACTTGAGCATTCCACTTTACAACACTCACAGTGAGCACCACCAACTCGCAGAGTATATAGCCCACTCCACCTGAGCCAGTTAGCAGAGAATACTTGTATTATACAGTCACTTAAGCCTGGGTTGAATAATGTTGCAGTCATACCTCCGAAACAAGGAGAGAGAACACAACAATGCAAACACAATAACCTAAAGGCAAATTAGCAGACATGCGCTGGGACTCCTGCTCCCTGCCGGCCCGTCCTGGGCCTTGAGTGACACGCAGGGATCACGAGCGCAAAGGCTGAGCCAAGCGCGCCCATCTGCCACGATGCTGAGACACTGCTGTGCGTGCACAGGAACAAAACTGGCTTGTGGAGGGCACTGATTTCTTCCCTGTCGGTATTTCAGCTCAGGCGCAGCCCCGTGCTGCTGTCTGGAGCATTTCTGTGCCATTCCCCCTGTCGTATTGATTGCTGTCTTTCCTCTGGCTGCTATATGTGGCATAAACACAGAGGTGATACCTACAGTCAGCATCAGATCTGACTGTTCCCGACAACTCCTGTGATACAGCAACCTCAGGGACTCGAGGACACATCTGTGAGTAGATGTAGTAGCTGCCATCTGCACGAACTGCATTATTTAACTGCATTGGCACTGATTAACATTTGCTGTAACCTATGGTAATGGGCTCTGGGGGCCTTCCATGGCTGCTACACAGTGGCAGCTGATGTCTCCTGCTCCATCCTTAAAACAGGATGTTTTAATTTTTAATGGAGCACATGTTCGATTGGCTATACAAACAGGCTAATCTGCAAAGCATGTGCTCAATAACAAGGCGAGCTCTGCCACCGGAATAACAAGCACTCCACGGCGCGTGCTGCTCCCATGCTCCCACCAGCGCGGCGCTGACACCCGCGAGGACCACAGCGCATGTTCCCACTGGCAGCATCCGCCCTTAAGGAGTCAGTAACTTCCAGAGACACCCTCGGGGCTGTCGGCACCCTGCTCATGCGAGAAACCCAACAGGAGTGCAGACTCAGTTCAGGTGCTGGGAAGAGGCTTCCCTGCGGCGCAGCAGGAGCGGGGACCAAGCTGCAGTGCGAGCGGTGACAGGGCAGTCTCTTGGGCACTCGAGCAGGCAGGAGCGCTCATGCCGCACTGGATGCATGAGCTCAGCCCACAGCCTGGCCGCTCGGGTGTCGTGTGGTGCAGCCATTCTCCTTCAGGGCAACCTGCCCCAACCACAGTCAACAGTTTGTGCTGAAGGCTCTGGCCTGCCTCTGCTGTGCTGGTTTTCCTGTACCCAAGATGCTTTTTATTCGTGCTCCCAAAAGGAGGAGAGTCCTGCAGAGATGAGCGCTGTGATGCAAGGTTTCAGCGCGTTCACAGTGGCGGCCAACACACCCAGCGCTGCTCTCATTGGCGTAGCACCTCGGCGGTGGGATATCACCCTGACTGAGCCCCTGCAGCCAGGGAAATCGCAGGGAGCACTGGCACCCCAGGCACAAGCTACCAAAAATGGAGCAAAGCAGACGGCCCTCGAACCCCAGACATACTTGTTGTTGAATCTGAAGGAACCTGCAGCATTCTGGACTCCTAGGTGAAACCTCATCAGGTTTTTCATTTCCCAAGTGCAAAGAGTTTGCTTGTTCTTGGGTTTTCTTCTTATAAGCATTGCATTTCCAAAGCTTGTTATTTATTTTCCCCCGTTTCTCTGAATCGCACATTACCCCGGCCCGATTTGTCTATAGAATATAGCAGATGTATAACAAGCAGGGGCTGCTTGAACAAATAACGGGATGGTATTTTAGGAAAGCCCAGTCTTGCTCCAAAACAGTACTCCTGGCTATTTCTGAAGCATAAACATGAGCTGACCTTTCAAAAAGGTCACTTTTCCTTTTCTGTGTTTTCTCCCATGATGAATTATGCCTTTGAGAAAGGCACTGAATTATTAAGCCTTTCAAGAGATGTAAGAAAGTTGGAGGAATGTTAAGAGGAATTTTGTTCCTGTGCTTTTCACCAAGTACATACTGGAAAGCACGTTGTGGTTAGCATCGGTAAATATATCTAATGAGCAAATAAACTCCTTTTTCTGCCTTGCATATTTAAGGTAGAAATTTTGAAGGTGCCAATAAAATAACCATCCCACAAGTGGCAGCTGAGTCTCAGCATGACAACTCGGGCGCTGCCAACTGCATTTCTACCTTCTGAACCAGCTTCGGCCTCTAACCCCTGGGCCACTGCCCAAGGACTGGGCTGGCGCTCACGCTTCACTGCCAACTGCCCTGTAGGCCAGAGCTGTGTGAAAAAACAGCTTATTGCTGCTTCTTGTATGTGTTCTGAAAGTGTTGGAATACTCCAAAGAACACACACCAGAAGCATCATAATTCACCATTAACTGAGAAGCAGCGACAAACACTGTCACAAAGCAGCCTGAGCTCCCCTTCGGCAAGCAAGGCTGGGCCCTGCGGGAATAATGCAGAGGTGAAATGCTCCATCTCCTTCCACCAGCACTATCACACCAAGTGCCTGTGCCAATCTCTCCAATAAGTAGATCTAACTCAGCGAGGGCAGTGGCGAGTTTTCACTGGAGTGAAAACAAAGCGAGCACTTATCAGTGTGTGGAAGCCCTGGGCAGGGCCAGCTCTGGAGCTTCCTGCGGGGGATCCTGTCCGGTGACATGGCACAAGCTGCCCTGACTCTAGCCAGATTCGCGCTGTGTGCGCAGTCTGTTGACACCTGGAGGGCCTCAAACTCTCCAGTTTCCTTTCCATCCATCACCTTCATCATGTATTAAATAATTTGCAGCACAGCAGTAATAATCCAAGCCCCAATTTCAGTTAGTCTGCACCCAAAAAAAAAAAAAAAAAAAAAGGCAGCCACAGAATTCAGGTCTCTATTATGTTGAGAAAGCTGCATTCAGCTCATGTGTAACTCGGGAAAGGTTCAGTCTGCTCTACAGAAACTGAAAAGCTGCTACATTAATGCACAAGGGTGTCCTTTCCATCAAGTTCCTTAATTAGCTTATCTGGAGAAAAAACTATACCAATCAAATTAAATATTAATCACATATAAACTGCTGATCACAATCAGCTGGGGGTTCACGCATGCAGAACGCAGGGATCGCAGTGTGATTTCTTTTCCCAGAGAGTTTCCTCCTGCTCTCTCTCCATTGCCAATTTAGCAAATTCATACAGAAAACAAAGCCCGAGTTTTCCAAGTACAACATTAACAACAGACCAGAAGTTTTCCTGCACTAAAACATTGAACTGAAAATTCAATTCCTTTAAATCTTTCTAAATCCTTGCCTCTGATTGGGTTCATTAATAAACATGCTGGTTTTGTTACAGGGAGTGACATATGGCATAATCCGCTAACAGGAAGAAGTATTTTGCATTTTATTGTAGAAAACAAACATGCAAACAGGTTTTCACAGATGGCTTTCTTAGCTTCTGGGAGGAGAAGAAAAAAAAAAAAGCTTTAATAATGCTTGAAAACAATCCTTCCCCCCTCCTTAGAAGAAGAGAAAAGGAAAAAAAAATCTACTAGAACCGCTTTTCAATTAAAGCAACTTCTACCCTAGGGTTTCAGCAAGGGTTTTACATTCTACCTCAAGCTAGGCATTACATAAGAACCTACCAACTTGCTAATACCTGACCATACGTACTTACAAATAATAATGATAATAATAATAAATAAGGTGAAATTCTTGACTGAATTCTTGACCTCCTTCATGCCTGACAAAATTCTTACCAACTTCAACATGATTTCACCCTTAACACCAGGATGAGACTAACCCGTGCACTAGTTCAACCTGCAGAGTGGTCTGAGCTCGGCACTACAGGACCACCCGGCTGGGTGGCAGGGACAGTCCTGGCTGAACCCGGCTCTGGGGTAGAGCTCCGGGACCTGCTCGGTGCTGTGAGAACAGCCCCGACTCCCGCAGGGCCCTTCCCTTCCCTCGGGTTAAGGAATCTTCTGCCCACGTCCTGCCATTACTGCAGCTTCTGCCCGTTCGGTCACGTCAAGCGATGGGAAGACTACAGCCTGTAGCCTTGGAAAAACACTGCATTGTTTTAAAATTGAAATTATATATAAATCGCATTAAGTCAGAAAACTCTTTATATACACTTGCAAGGGAACAGGATGGGGCTCTTGCAGTCATTCTCACTCTGTCTTGCTACACTGTTCCCTCATCATCCTCTTACCACACTACCAGCTTCTAGGAAATGATACAGATCTTAGTCTTAATTTCGTGATGCTCCTCATGAGATCAGATCTGCAGGACAATCTTCCAGTCCTGTCAAGCACATCTAACAGTGCACAGTCCCAAGGCAACTCAGCGTCTACCTGTATCTCCTGTGGTTGCAGCAAGCACAGCTCTATGAGCTTCCCAGGGCTGTGACTTCCACCAAACCCACAATGCACAGAGGTTTAGAACATCCCAATGCCTTTTTGGAGCGGGTGTCAAATACATTCTTTAAAAAAATATCTCGCTCTTATTCCACCAGACTAAATTTCTGCCAAGCTGGTCATGTCCAGACTACAGAGGTAGGTGACTCAATTGAATAAGGTGGTAACAATCTAGCATGAGGATATTGGGCTTAGTAGGCTGGGTGAAGCAAGCATTTGAATGACTGACTTGACTGAGGCTGTTAAAAGTTGCCTTATCATCAGCCAAAAAGAAGCATGAAAATCCAACTGCAAACCAAGACAGAAACCAGGTCCCTTCCCTGTACTCTGAAATGTTACAGATGTCCCTCTTTCCCTCCTGCTTTTTTTTTTCTTTTGTTTTTTTTTTGGTGAAGGTTAAGGGACTAAGTCCTATCAAAACAGAAAGATCTGCAAACGTTGTAGATAATAGTGGAGTTAGGAATGGTCTTTCCCTTTAACTTGAACTTTTGGTAGTAGGTGTCTCACTAGAGAAAGTAAGAAGCATTTTCCCTGAATACTAAGCACGGTGCATTCATGGCTCTCAAGGAACACAAAACACACCTGCCAGCTTGGAAATCGCACACTCCCTAAAGGAGCACAGACTAGAGCAGTTGGTCCGACGGTGCCACTCAGCGAGAACTGGGAGAGAGCGAGATCCTTTCTGCACAAGTGGGAAGGAGGATCAGGCCAAACTATGAACTTCCATGTTTCAGGTTTGCACTCGTGCTAAAACCCAGAGCAAACAATGAGTACGCTTCTGCAGCGGGTGAGTTTAAAGACTCGTGCTGTCTAGGTGGCAAGAGCAGCCTGTCTGATCCATGTCTCCCTCTGCATAAAGAAGCTGCACTGACTGCATTTAATCAGCTCCAAATTTACACTACTGATCACCTTTTCCATTTAATCATGGCTGCAGCCTTTCAAGAAGTAATTCTCTTCAGTTAAAATTAACAATGACAGGCTGTGTTTTTACACACTGTTGAAATGTGTAAAACAATCAGATGGAGGGGAAAAAAATGCCCTCCTTCTTCAGAGCTGATTTATGATATATATGCAAACCCTATTAAAGTTAAACCATGCTTTTCAATGAAATGAGGATTTCCAACAAGCTGCTCTCCATTTTATTTAAGGATCCCAACGACCAATACAAACGGAGGTAATCAGCTCTATTATTAATATAGGATATGTGGGCTAGGAGATAAAATACTTAACCCTTAAGTGAGAAATAGCTCATAAATCATGAGCACTTTGTGAGAGAAGTATAACAAGGCCCTCTTCTCGTGAGCAGAAATCAAACCATATCCTCCTGAGACGCATTACACTCCCTCCCCCCAAATCTAAAGGTTGAATATAAAGAGAAATTAATGTGGAGAAGGGAAGATGATTGGGAGAAATAGGGACAGGAGTAGGCAGGCAAGAGAAGCACCAGCACCTAAACACGCAGGGGAGTCTCATCCGTGGGTAAGATAACACCTTGGAGGACTGGGAACACCCTGCACTCCACAGACGCAGAGACGCGCAGGGGATGTGGAGCTCTGGGACACGCTGACACCAGCACCGTGCTGTGCACTGGGGGGCACAGCGGTCCCAACCCCAGCGCAGGGAGGACAGAGAGCCCCACGGCTCCCGGCTGGCGTTCACCAACACCTTCTGCTAATGCCCCATGCTTCAAGGAAAGACAAAGAGCCCTGAGCAGCACAAGACAGTCGGAGCTAAGCTGACGTGTAAAACGGATTACACCTTGGATCCCCGTTTGGGGGATGAAGTTGAGGCCAACACTGAAGAGTATCGATTAAATCCTCCTCGTAAGAGGAAACGCGGAAGCCTAGTGGGGGCAGCCGTGCCGGGGGCCTGGGTCTTGCCTCACCAAGGCAGCCGTCTCTTGCTGGGAGGTCCTCTCCCATCACAGCTCAGCAACAGAGCTGGATTTTCCGCATCTCAGACATCAAATGCTTCTTCTGAGCCACTAAAACACACGGCGTGAGCCAGGAATTACTCATCATCACTATTCACCAAAGTATTGTACTGTGCTTTGACCACTGAAGGGAGAGGTACAAGCCGCGCTGAGGGCGAGCAGCACGTGACGGGAGCTAATGGCACCTCGTGCTCACATCCACCCTGAGCCTCCTTGCGCACTCCACCGGGCCCTTCTGCTGGGGTTTGATGAGCAGTGGGCAGGGGCCCAGCGTGGCGAGAGGGACCTGGAGCCCCAGCCCCGCCAGGAGGGGCCTCCTTCCCAGCCAGCCCGCGGCTCAGCGCTGCCAGCGGCAAAGCCACCACAGATCAGGGCCGGGTAACGCTGGATGTCTTGGAAGGTGGGCGAGGGAAGGAAGGGCAGAATAAGCAACGAGAAGTTCCTCACACGTTCACATGACAGAAGAGCAGGAGGGAGGCCAAGGAGAGAGCTGAGTGCTCTTGGGTTAACCCACACCTGTAACCCTCATGGATGGTCTCTCATTCTAACTCTGCACTAGACAGTTTGCAGCGCACTAAAAACGGGGAAAGCTTGTTTTTCTGGGAGCTAGTTACCACTACAATGTAGATAAACACGGACATTTCCTCCAAAGATTATGCTCTGCTCCAACTTTTCTTCTGAGCACGTGTGTTGCTTGCAGAATGTTGCACTTGTTTCCAAAATAAATAGCTCCCAAAGAGGGTTTAATAGGGTTTGCTGTTTTCCAGAAGAAATAGATTGCAAACAAACTGTTTCCTGCTCCTATTTCAAACAAATTTTGGTCCAATTATTTTCTTTTTTAGCATAAAGCTAAATGGACTATTCTGCCCTGTCCCTGACTGAGTCGAGGCATGATTTCTTTTGATTATGCTTTTATGTTGCAAAACGTAGGACTCCGGAGACATAATGGACGTCTCTGGGAGCGCAGCAACAATCTTTTTCTTTTTTCCCCCTCGAAGTGTGCCAGTGCTTGTCAGTACTCACTTTGGTGCCTGCTGGGCCTGAATACAAGCACCAAAGGAGGCCAAGTGAGAGGGAAGGCGAAAAACCCCAAACAAAATAAGAACTGTCCACTCTTCCTAGGGGAGGCTGGCACAGAGGTGGGCAGAATTCAATAGCTTCTGTGTAGGCCGTATCTCAGGCACTGGATGAAGCTTGATTTCCTTTTTCTCCTTGTTATTCTGACCCGTGGGCTGTTTTTTTTTTTTTCCCCCCTTAATCCAGTTTTCCTTCTTTTTCTCATTGGAGCAGTGACAATTAGTAGCAGTAGGGACAGGAACCCTTGGCAGGTTTCCCATCCTGACCTTCAATGCAGAAAGGAACTTGCGGTGCAAAAGCTTCCTAAAACAAAACTTCATCCCTTCTTTGTTTCATGTATAAACACAATTCATCAGACAGGGGAAAAGGAGGGAAGATCCCCTTGGTTCCTCACTCGACAGGAGGTGAATGCCATCAGCTTTTCGGTGCGCAGGGCAAAGCTGGGACATTTCTCACCGCCTGAGTTCGCTACGTATCAGCACGAATCAAACCGCTGATTTCCTTGAAGATAAAGGCCTTTATGTAAGCTGCAACTTAGAAACATACAAAACACTTTCTCATCTTCCAAGTCCAAGAAAGAAAGAAAGAACCCTGCTTCTATTTGTCTGGCTGTCTGTAGCCCAGAGGCAATAAATTCTACTGCAGGGACACAGATGGAAAATAACGTGTTTCATTTTTGATATTTGAATTTTACCAAAAAAAAAGAAAAAAGAAAAGAAAAAAAAAAGAAAAAAAGAGAGAGAGAGAGGGAGAGAGAGAAAGAAAAGGAAAAACAAGGAGAAAACCCATACCTGCTAGCTGCTGCATCAGCCTCTAAGAGCCTTTTACAGACCTTGGCTCAGGTTCTCTGCACACGCACTAGCTCCTAGCCCTAATTACAGCCACTTTTTTCCCCCTTTGACAGATTCAGTGAGAGGCATGTGCCTTAGTAATTACAGCGAAAGTCTGGAAGGTCTCATTTTTCATTTTCCTACTGATTTGTATTATTGACCTCGGCAAGCTGCTTAACACCTCTGAGAAATCTTCTGCTTGGGATCAAGACCCTGGTTATGGGAAAAAACTCAAGAGGCAGGGAGGGATTCCCTATAACCATCGCCTCAGGAGGGTCCAAACTCTTCTCTTGGTAAGAAAAGCCTGGAAATGGGATACTCGGCATGGGAAAAGTTGCTACAGCGCTACCTTAAGAGCGTAATACATAGCAGGACATGAGCTTCATATTGACAGCTGTAGGCAGGACACGGTGCTTGCTGGACTCCCCTATGCTCAGCATGGTTTTATGTACCATTTGCCTACCAGCAATGAAACATTATCACTATGTTTCTTCCAACCTACAGCAAAGGAAAATTTAATCAAACATCCTCTTAGTCATTCATGGTGTAACTTGCTGCTCGGAAGGCAGATCAGCCTCCAGCTTAGTCCAAGCTGGCATCTCCCGTGCCCTGTGCTGATGCCTCCAGCGGGCGGATGCACGCAGCAGCCTCTGCCTGATGCACGGAAAGACCTCCAGGCACGGAAGCGACTACCTACTGGGGACACACACTAAAACTCTTCAGTGGCTTTTAACTTAATATTTCTTAATTAAAGAGAGGGGGAAAATTCAATTCCCCCTCTCTTCAATTGAAGAGAGGGGGAAAAAAAGTACCACCCTTAATAGTGTCAGCTATGGAAGAAATCTGAGATTGAGGGCTCCAGAGAAGAGAGAGTCCTTTCGGATTAAAACTCTACATTTTATACTTTATCTCCAAAAGGCTATAAATGAGGTTTGGGATTTAAAAAAGATTTCATATGATTTTGTAATTACCCAAGTTACTATTACCTGATTAACACAGGAATCCTAATAGTCTGTTGCGCTTTCGTTTCTCCAGTTGTGGTTGTCATGGGGCTCGACACCTGTCACCTGTTCATTTACAGGCATTTTAATTAACCTACATTATGTATGCTTTTTTTTTCCCTTGGATTTAGTGCCTGAATTTCATATTAAAAAATAAAGTTAATAGCTACCTGAAGGAGGGTTGCTGCCAAAACATTCACAGTCGCTCCTGCCACATCCATTTATCAGGATGTGTTGCAGCAGCAGCTACCAGTGTTTAATTAGAAGTAGGGGATAGACTGAATTCTCCCTTGCAGTGCTCTAGCTCCAAGGCTCAGTCCTACCCATACATAGTCTTGCATGGGGTGGCACATCCAAATGGAAACCTGCGAAAGGTCAGTCGCATTTGGACTCTTTTTGTGGTCCTCGTTCAGATAAAAATTCTATTGATTTTGCCTGAATGTTGACAAAAGAATCAAGTCTGCCACTTTGCAAGGAAAAACAGAGAAAAGGGAGTTAAATAGAAAGATTGGTGACAAAACGATATTTATATAGCCTCCTGAGACCTCTTAGAGTATGATATTTTCATGCGTTCTCTCCCACTGAACCTGTGCTGACCTAGCAAAGTGAGCCTAATAGCCTAGGTCAAACTATGTGTGTATGACAGCTCAAGTCCAACTTTCCTACACAAACGTAAATATAATTTATTCTAGAGCCTCAGGCAGCTACCCAAGTTTTCAGAGCAAGCCCTTTGCAAAGAGAGATTCTGCTCCTGCACACAAGGCAGAAGCTCCCAGGCGCTGGGGCCACGGGTCTTCTGGAGGAGCATCCTTCCAAGCCCACCCTCCACACCGGCCTCCTGCTACTGAGTGCTGTCTGACCTTGGAAGCGCATGGGGTTACCAGCAGCCTCGAACACATTTTGTTACAATCACCAAAACCTTCACAGATTATAAGGTCCCGGGGGCTCGAAGCAATAGCTAACACAAAGCAACTAAAGGGTTTTGGCATTTCTCACGAGCCCATTATAATCTTGAAGGTTGACAGATGAAGAGGAGCCCGTGAAGAAATACTGCACAGGTGATTATGGCTCCTACCACCCATTTGGGTCATCAGCTCTCTGAACCAGCTCTTCCCCAGGAAACCCCTTCAGTTGGTGCAAACGCGAGAGCAGTACAATCTGCACGATGGCACCCGAAGGACAGCACCTAAATGAATGCTGTAATATCCTATAAAACCCACCACGTTCTCCAGACATCCAGGCTGGAGGACAGCGATCCCAAACCTTGCTCCGAATCAAGCCAAAACTCCTGCAGGACGCCGAGCAGCGTACCCGGCCTCTGAAAGACACTGGGGTTACAACACACCTGCCACGGAAACATCTGCAATTTAAGTCAGATAATCAACAGACACATAAGTGCCACTGAGAAACAGAAATTACGTGTTGGACGGGTTGGCAAGCAAGTGCCACTTGCGGCTCCTCCAGACTGTCCCTGCGAGCCGCGCTGTGCATGACCTGCTGTGCCGGGCTTATCGCGCAGAGACAGGGCTGGAGGGAACAAACTCCTCGTCCCGCCAGCCTGCAGTTTCGGTAGGTTCCTCACCAGTTGTTTGCCATTAGCAGCTAAGTGCAGTGCCGGGGAAGGGGCCCTCTGACAGCGCCGTGTCTCCCCCGCCGCCTCACACCCCAACATCCATCGCCACTTGTGCAGAACTGCCCCAAGCCCCGCAGGGACCTTCTTCCTGCCACACTTCACAAGCCGGGCCCTCCACTCGTAACACTGATGGGATTGATAGTCCAGGGGAGTCTGCTTTGGCCCCGAAGGAGGCCAAGAGGCTTCTTTTTGGCATCGCCTGAGCTCCTTGGGGAGCCATTGCCGGGCTTGGCCAAGGCTCCCTCAGGACCTGCCCCTGGCCCCGCTCTGCTTCTTCCTCCCTCAGAGTCCATTTCCCGACAGTGAGGAGGACAACAAAGCCCCCAGTTCCCTCTTGGAGGAGGAGGAGGAGGAGGAAGAGGAGAAGGATGAAGAGGAACTTTCCATCCCCGCGCTCGACCCTTCTCAGTGAGGCGGGAAAAGGGAGGCGGTAGCAGCCGGCTGCTCGTGGCGCCGCAGCTGACGGCGCGCGCTAACGACCACGACCATCCAACAGGCAGGCGCTCCCCGGAGGCTGCCGCGCACAGATGGCCATTAGTTTGGGATGGCCGGAACAATCGCGGGGACCATGTTGCGGCAACACCCACAGACTATCTGTCACCGTCCCCCGGGACGCTTAAAGGCTGTTTACTTCATACAGTTAACTTGAACCATAAGCTTTTACAAGCCTCTTTGATACATTTTTAATCATGCAGCTCGTAAACCTCTACCATCTCCCGTGCCAGTACGTGTTCGGGTCCTGGGCACAGTGCAGCGCCGAGGGCCAACGCAGTCCCACAGCGTATGGCCGGCCACAGTGGGGCCCCATCGGGCCTGGAGCCCCCAGCGCTGTGCCCGGCTTCAGCGAGGCCTCAGGGTCAGCGTTGCTATGCCCAAGCTCAGCCAACAGCTTCTCTTTGCCAGGCTTCTTCGTTCCTTCCAAATAATGCTGCTACAAGCTAAAATGACACTTTTTTAATGGCTGTTGTATCATCTGGAAGTTTTTTTTGTGTGTGTATGCTTTTTCAAACATTTTTCAAGCTCTGCATGCTTCGCTGCTTCCAGTACCATCTTTCTTCCAGAGATAGCAATCGTTCTTCACACAAACTGAACACTTTTGGAGTTTATACGTTTTCAAAAAAACACCTCAGAACAGCAGATCCCCTCACCCTTCCCTAGCAAGGCAAACAGCGGGTCCCCATTCCACAGGTCACCTGCTGGGGGAGACGCTCCTGGCCACCCAAAGCCCCCAGCACCAATCGCAGAACCGCTGACACTGAAAGCTGCCCTCCAGAGCCAGCCCTAGGGAAGCAGGGCCAGACACCAACGCTTCCTTCGATAATTGCTCAGGGAGTTTATATCATGGATGCACCGGGAAAAGCATTGACTTTACGTGAGGAGATATGGGCCACAGGGTTGTGCAGAGCCACTTCTGCTGCCAGTATCATGGCCATAAATCTAAGCAATTCCCACACAGAAATTTGCCCCAAGCAAACATTTTGGTGGTGCTTTGTTGTCATTTTTTTTCCTTTAATTGTCTTTTTGGATAGAATACGTAGCCACAAATGGATTTGTTTTCATGCTTTCTTTGCCACCTACAAACCTGTTTTTTCTTCTGTCCCCTAGCCATGTGAGATCACTTGCCTCCTTTGCTCAGGATGAGGTAGCAGAGGTTAGAGGTCTAAGTA
The DNA here is from genome assembly GCA_032275445.1 of Crypturellus soui. NCBI lineage: Eukaryota > Metazoa > Chordata > Aves > Tinamiformes > Tinamidae > Crypturellus > Crypturellus soui. Next base: position 4,393,912 of record JAUBNY010000511.1, on the reverse strand, counting down.
CCTACTGGGGAAACTGTAGCGCCCAGGCTTTTCTTGGGGACCGTGGGCAGGGGACAACAGCACCGGGGTTTAGTTCCCCATTCAGACAGCTGGAATAAAAACACCAACCAACTAGAAGATGAGCAGGATGCAGAAGAAACAAAAATACTGAAAATTTTAAATGTTATTATTGGGGAGTGCCAAACAGTATTATGGATGCATTTCTCAGCAGTTGTATTAGTGGGGGAAATAATCTTCCTGCTCCTTGTAGAAAAAATACACAAAATACACAGTTGATATAGGAGTTTATAGTTTATCTTACTAGCACAAAAATGTCTCCAGTTTACCAAAATATTGGTTGTCATGAGAATTTCCTGCAAATTTTAAAATACAAGAGTCATCTCTATTTTGCTGGGGAGCTTCCATTTTGCATTTTTTATTCTTAAAGCCTATCACAGATTTGTCCTGAAAAGTAATTTAAAAACATAGGTTCTGGAATCTTTCAAATGTAAAGAAGCATCAGACAATACTCAAATTTACTTCACTTGGCTCTGGCTCACATGTTGCAAATGTGAAGTGCAAGAATCCCTACCGGGCAACTCCTTTGCTTTAGCCACATGGCAAGACATCCAAAGCCCCTTCTGTCTCAACTGTCTGTGTTTCCTAAGGCTGGAGAGGACGCAGCATCAGGTAGCGTTGGATTTGATACACTACGGAGATGCCTGCACCTATGGAGACACGACAGCCCAACACCAAGGTGCACCACTTGGGCAGCCTGCAGAGCCCTGCATGTGTCAGCATTGCTGCATGTTCCCATGCAGCATGACAGTTCCCCTGCTGCACAAACCACGACATCAAAGGCCACTGAGGAACCGCCTCAGCAGCAGCTGGGCGGCTGGTGCATCGAGGCTGCTCACCAGCACATTGGCCACTGCTGTCTCTGCTGCTTCCCTGCACACTGCTCTGTCTGTGCGTCTATCATCCATGCCGTGAGATCACGGCATGGACTATCTTTGTTTTACGACTGTAGAGGACCTACCAAAGGGGTGTTTGCCTGACCCTGGAATCCAAGGACCGGCACTAACCCAAACAGCGGTGAAGGGATGTGACATGAAAGATTTGAAGGCCTCCTGAGAACTTGCCCTGCCAAGCAGTGATTCAGGAAGCTGCGTCGGCAGCCCACCTGCAGGCCTCAGTTAACCAGCAAATCCACAGCAGCATGAGGGGAAGGGCAGCTCTCCCCAGGCCTTCTCACCTCTCCGCCACCTCTTGCTTTTCCTACTCCATGTGACTCCTTCCACCCAATAGTGACACTTCAGACCTTGCTTTCCGGAGACAAATATTAACACAGCCAAACTTCGCCTGTCCCAACCTGCACAGTCAAGAACACCTTGCCCAGTGCAGGAGTTGAAAGGAAAGCAACATGATTTATAGTAATGAGCCTTGCTCGCTCGTGAGCTCTCTATAGTCCCTCACCCACACCCGTACATAAACTTTTACAGCTTGGGCTACTTAAGATCTTATCCAGACAATCTGTGCATGGTTATAAACTATGGGAAGAACCCTCAGGCAACAGGGTCCCTACATTAGCAGCCACTCTGTATTGAACAATCCTATTGATACTCATCAATCATTTACTTGAAAAGAAGAAAATATATTAAAAGGGACTGCAGGGCATTTATCTTCCCATTCTGATAAATTGTTTAAAATTAATGAACTAAAGCAACTCTGAGGGCAGAGCAAACCAAAACACCCACCACCATCAGACCCCAAAACGGAGCAAACCACAAAAATCACCAAAGGCTCTACAAAAGCTCTTACAGGGCTAGTCTGTGTTCAAGACCCTTTGCCCTCTCTGGCCTGTGGGTTTGTCTTTGTCCTCTAGTGTAGACGATATTTCAGGTTCAAGCGGTCTTTCCCTGGCATTTTGCATTTCGGACACGGCCTCACTTTTTATTTCCTGCTGGAAGGCAAGAACAAAGACAGCCACAGTTTTAAATTCCCGTTCACTGAGGAGTTTTGACCCTCATCCTTAATTTAGCGGAAAGTGAAGGATTTTTCTCATCCTTCCCGTCCTTCAGGGTGTCAGGCCCTGTGGCACAGAGCACAGTTCCACACACAGCAAGGTGTCCAGCTCTGCGTGGTGCTGGGCAGCTCTCAAGCAGCAGCTCAGCTCAATAGAGCCCATCGCAGCTGTGGGCACAGAGATCAGGGGTCCTATCATCCATTGCTGCAAAAAGTCCTTGTTAAACATCTGCTATGTCATTGCTGACATGGAAACATGTTTGTTGAATTTATCTATTTGATACGGGTCAAGCTCATCTATCCCTCCTCTGAAGAAACTGGTTGTGATTACGATCCGTTTTGCCAACTCCTTTTCTTGCCTCTAATGTTGCACGAAGGATGATACTGTTCTGTACACTCCGCTCCCTGCTTTATTTGGTAGGCTCTGCGAGGAGTCGGCCCACGCGCACCCGGGCCTGGGCCAGCAGCTCCCCGCCAGGGACGGCCCTGCAGAGCTGCGCGGCTCCCTGCGGAAAATATTTACATGCTGCTAGTGCGAACCCCACATTGACAAAACAGAAACTCATGTTCTTACCTTTCATCCCTCTAGTGAATAAAAAAAAGCAAACAAAAAAAAAAAAGATTTTTTTTTATCAAAACAAAAGATTTGGTTCTGAATATGATTATGAAAATAAAGGTATTTTGCAGACAGAAAGTTGTTTCTCTCACTCCTGCTGGCTGTTTTGAGGGAGAGAAAAAAAATCCTCTTCACTGCATGACAAGTGTATGTTCTTATTAAAAGCAAGTGTATGCTTTTAATCTAAGTAACACAGATTTCCATTTTCATTTGCTACAAGAAATGGCGAAGTTTTGCCCTAACTCAAATTATTCCCAATACAGTGAAATCCATTTACAGGCCAGTCAAGGTTTTCACAGTCAACGTTTAACTAAAATATATTTAAAAACAGATTTTCTCTTTCCTTTCTACGGAGCAAGGCCCAGTCCCAGCCTCCACGCATTCATGGAAGAACATGAAAAGCCTTGCAGGTTGAAGTGGCAAAATTGGAAACATTCACATGAAAAATCACTCCCCCCCTCCCAAATAGCTGTATTTATGTGCACATATGTGTCTTTGTGCATACTACATCATTTGCACTAGAAGATGCACAGATTGACTTAATTTTCAGCTGCTCACAGATGGTAACTCCCCACCCTTGCTCCCATGAATCATTTAAGCCTTATTCTGAAGCCTCCCAAATAAGACTGAAGTGCTGGAAGGAGCCTGGGGCTCGCCCCTTTGCACACAGGTGAAATCCACCTAAATTCCTCATTATGTAGGAGTAAATAAAGGAGAGGGAAAAAAAAAAAAAAAAAAAAAAAAAGAGAGTCCTATCTAATAAAATTAATAGCAATAATAATACTTTGCATTTCTAAAATGCCTTGCAGCTCAGGAACTCAAGGCTTGATAATTAATGTCTCTTTAATTTTATTTCTATCGATTAAAGATCCAGCAGAACAAAGAGAAAACAGAAAAAACCCAGTAACAGAAGCTAGCGAGAGTGCTTCCCACCAGAGGCTGGGCACGGCACAGGGTCTCGGCACGCAGACAGGACGACACTGCCTGTGTCCGCCCAGCGCCTACAGCAGCGCACGCTCCGCTCGCCGCGTGCTCAGGGAAATTAGGCAGTTGTGTCTAACTGTAATGAGGTCATGAAGGGTCTGATCTCCTCTGGGATTTAATTAACTCTGAATCTTATAAATATTGTGCTGAATTACAGTTACATTTGCATAGAGGTTAGACTCGAGCTGGACCAGCACCGTTTACCAAAAGGGCTAAAACACAAAACTGGGGAGCCAAGACCCTTTAAACAATGTTTTTCTAGCACAGGACTGGCTTGTTTTGATCTGGGCCTGGAAATACCTTTCAGGGGAAGCGGGTGGAGAGAGAAGGGGGAAAGAGGCTCTATTTCAAATGGGCTTTCTAGATAACTTCAAACAGACTAAGAGAAGGGTGGTTTGCAGCCTTGAGATAACCTGTTCCTCCAATGCCCTTATGCTTGGGAACAGGAGATTGTATCAAATGCACACACAGCTATCAAAAAATCTTTTCCCCTCTTATTTTTATTACTAAAGTAATGCCAGCTGTAAAGAAGCAGTGCCAGGCAGACTGGAGTGACTACAATGACAAAGGCGGAGGTGAAATCGGGCCTGGCGGGAGGCTCTGCTCTAGTGCAAAGGGGTCTTCAGTTTTCTTTCCTGTAATTCTGGCTCCAGTTTTATTCCAGCAGGAATCCCCCAGGTTCTGAGGAGACCCGAACACTGAGGAAGGGCAGATGAGCGGGCACGGGCCCTGCTGCCCCTCCGTGGCCCAGGCAGACCCCCAGCAGTGGCGCTCGGCCCTGCTCAGCCTCCACCGCGCAGCCTCCCCAGGGCCAGCACTCCAGTGGCACAGAGGGGAGCCACCGCAACACCCCTTTGTGGCGATTAACGGAGCAGCCCCTCACTGGCCAGGACAGAACGCTCATGTGCTACGAGCGAGACCCTGCTGGCACATCCCAGCCTGCCCCAGCAGTCTCACAGCCAGGAGCCGCCCTCCCATCTCCTGGTCCTTCTGTCCAACAAGCAACTGTACGAGCTCCAGTGCCGCTGCTGCAACTCCATAGGCTCCACATGAATTCCTCCTCTCTGCCAATATGTACAGTGCCATTCAAGAAGATCTCTGCATGCTGCTATTGTGCTCTCGGCTCTGCTCAAGGACTGTCCCAAACACCATGTGACAGCAGTGCTGGTTGAGGGGAGCCAGAAAGCGCAGAGTGGAGCTGGCAGCGCAGCAAAGCACCCCGGCCCACAAGCCAGCGCGGCACCGCGGGACATTGCTGGCGCAGTGCGACGCAGGACAGGAGAGATGGGGTATCAGTGGAGGGATGGGGATATCAGGAGAGCTGATGGCACCTGGAGCAACCCTGTTCAGTGAGGTGAAAAGCTATTGCCAATTCTCACTGGAAGCCTCACAGATTTCTCCCTGGCAGCCTGGATGACACGAGGATCTGGATGTTTTGCTTTATCTGGTGCTCTGCTTGTGTGGACATCCTGGAACAACTGTCTCCATCTCTTGCCTTGCTGCATCACTGGGTGAGAAATGCTCTAGAAGTCTTTTCAGGTAGGCAGACTAAGCAATATGATCTTGAAAGCTGTTGAGAAGCACAATTTGCATCAAAATGCGAACAAAACAAAAACACTGTGTTGTGGAGACTAATGAAAATGGCTCTTTTTCTATGGAAAATGAGGGACAGCTGCATGGAAAGGTTCCCCCAGGAGGGCTGCAGCCAGTGTGGCGTAAGCAGGGCCCAACGTGCTGCTGCCTGTCCCGGAAGCCCCAGCACGAGGCGGTGGTGAGGCAGGAACTACAGCGACAAAGTGGGACCCCTCTGGGAGCCCCGACCCCTCGCTGGGTCCAGCTCACGGCACGTGGATGAGGGAGGGGACAAAGCAGCCATAGGGCTGCTCCACGAGGAGCTCATGGCAGCCTCGCAGTGTCTCCTTTTATTTCCTCCCCTATGAGCCTATCCCCCATGCATCAGCAGCCAAGGAAGGAGAAACGTTACAATCCTCTGAATCCCATTGCACAAGCAGAGCCCTGCACCAATGTTCACCAGACGGCAGAGCTACGTTGCCACCACTCAGGGGCTTCTCAACATGTCTCAGTGCCACCAGCAGCTCTGCAGCAAATCAGTAAAGCTAGAGACCAAAGGAAACTCTCTGGAGCTTGAAGGAATCAAAAAATCATTTTTCACTTGCCCCACTGGATCTGTTGCTATCGGTATTAATCGACACTACGCTAGGGGTGTGCTTGGCTAAGGCGCCGAGAACGCACAGCTGCTTCATGCTGGAAAGCAGTGTTTGAGAACGGCCCCTTCCCCCTAAACACCTGAATCCTCCAGTGCAGAAGTCACCCAAGGGCATGGCATGGGAAGGCATTTCAACAACACTGCGAGCTAAGCAGAAAGACAAAAAATAGACACAGGAATTCTTTTAAATTAGAGAACCCAAAAATCAACATTTGGAAATTTCCAAAATTTGGGGGAAAACAGAAAGAGCAGATCAGCTGCATTTAGTCTGGCCCTAGTCAGCTTTCCTCACTGAGTGCCCTTGTCATCGCATTTCACAGCAGGACAGTGGTGGGAACTACACAGCAAACAAGGGAATTGGCCCAGCAAGTATTTTGTCAGCTTTTATGAGAAAAGAGTTTGCCCAACAGAGGTGCCCATTGCATCTCCCTGACACAAGGCACATGGCTCCCGGGACTGCCTGTAGCGAGACTCTCCACACCTTCCCACCACTGGCAACTCTTCAACATGATACCCTCGACAGCTTGGGACCTCATGGAAATGAGATGCAGAGTTTAGCGTTGCAGAGTGGGATGGACCAGCTGAGGATGAAGAAAAACACGTCATCTACAGCAGAGAAATGGCAGTCTCCATGGCGAGGCAGGAGTGTGGAAGAAGGGACAGAGCCAGCCCGTTCCAAGCTGGAGCACATGACACGCGTGGGAGCACGTGGGGCTGAGGCGGACACAGCACCTGGGGCAGGATGGGTGATGCTGCAACTCCTGCAGCCGCTTTTGTGGCGGCCCAGATTCACCACCCACCCAGGAACACAGTCCCTGCAGACCACGGGGTGCTGGGGTGTTCCTGTTTCCAACAAGGGAGCTACACTGTCTGCAGGAGAAGGGGAAAAACAGGGATGGGAGAGGAATAAAAAGCAAAGCACATCCTGCAGGTAAAAATTGTGTTGCTTAGCTTGGAGCTAACCCCTACGACATACATTACTGTCTTTCTGTTCAATCAGTGTTCTGCTACAAGAATCAGTTACATTCAATCATCTGAAAGAGCTATTAAAATGCTGATAAAAAATTCATAAAGTAACACACAGTAATGAATCAGGAGAATTCAGTAAAGTGAGACCTACCCTTAGAGCAGGGCAAGAATGAAGGTGAACGATCGTTTGGGCCTAGCGGGCATGAAATACCCTTTTGGAAGATGAATAATTCTGTTTTGGGCTGATAAGTTGAACTAATTTATAATGCTGTTTTAGGTCCACTGCTGAAATATTTCAAATCCCTCAACTTTAAAATGCATTGCCTGTCAGAAACGGGTCTCTTAACAGTTTCCTCTTAACATTTTTCAAAATGTAACCCAGACCAATTTGCATGATTTACTGCTTTATTGTATTACACCATGCATGATTTAAAACGGGAAATAAAATTAAAAAAAAAAAAGAAAAGAGAAAAAAAAAAAAAGAGAGAGAGAGAGAAGGTGGTGTGAGAGAACTGCAGCAGAAGGGACGCAGTGTTTCTTCAACACAGCACAGCACAAGAGGTGCTTTCCCAGCAGGGATCGGGACCGGGAGGCTCGTCCAGGCAGCCCTGCAGGCGCAGAGCGGCGCTTTGTCCCGGCACGGCGCCGGGTGCTCGCGCAGAGCGGGCTACGCGTTCCCCCGCGGCGCCGCCGGCAGCGGGAGGCAGAGAGTTGGGCCCGCCGCCTCGCACCGCGCTCGGGACGCGGCGGGGCCGTGGGGACAGAGCCCAGGCGCGCTCTGCAGGCCCCGAGGCAGCGCAGCTCTCCCCACACGCGGTTCTCTGACACCGGCAGAGACGCTGGCTTCCCGCTGACGCCGAGCCAAGCCAGGGGATCCGAGGGAGGAGGAGCAAAGCCACCTCGTCTGCTCGCACCAGAGACCCTGCGGAGAGCCAACGGCTCCTCCACCCCGAGCTCTTTCCCAAGCACTCGTTCTATATAATGGCACAGAGGCACATAGCCAAAGTACACCCACAAATACCCGGTCTGCGCTCAAAACGCTCCTGCACGAGCAGGGTGCCACGTGCCGAGGGAGCCGTCACATGACGGGCGTCAGCAGGGCAGGTGACAGGGACGGCGGTTCGGTCGTCAGGACCGAGCTGCAAGCGCTCGGCACTAGCAGCCGTTGTCCGCACCAAGCACCCGCCACGTGTGCCCGACGACCAACAATCTTTTAAGCATCTTTGAATTCAATAGCAGCCCATAATGGAGACAGGTGGTTTCTTCCCCTTCCGCGGCAAAAGGGGGAAAACGAGGAGATAGACACCTGAAAGAGCGGGACGACAGCACAGAACCAACCCGCTGGCAGGGCAAGGTCCCAACCAAAGTCACCCGGCCATGCCGTTCCACTCCCTCATTTTACCCAAAATATCAACCCTCATCACTGGAATTTTAACAGCAGGTTGCCTCTTTAATGAGTTATCTTGTCCCTTAATATCTCATCGTGGATTATGTCTACAGTTTGCTCTCAAAATACAAAAGCAAAATGTGCAAAGTACAAAAGCAAAATAGCAAAAAACACGTGAAAGTGTATCAAAAAGGCAGGGGTTCCTCTCATTCCTGTTCTAAAACCCATTTCTGTGGACAGTATCAGCTAGGTTTGTAACACCTCGGACTGAGTTTTTACAGCTCATGACCCACACTCTGACTGAGTGACTGACTTTTTACTAAGCCTAGGAGTATTCATCACCTCCGAAAATCAAGTCAGTGTTTCAAGTTGAAGATCCAAAATAGAGACCATCCAATTTAATTCTAGCTCCTAAGAATAAATTGGTTTTACAGATAAGAAGAATAAAGAAAAACACCTCCCTTGTCTGTAAAGCAGAGCCGTGACTCTGAAGGGCAGCGAGGAGAGGTCCAGTAGAGGTTTATAAAGAAAATATTAACAGCATCACATGCTTTCCCCATTTTCAGCTTCCCTTTCAAGTGATTCATCTCCAGAGAAGACCAGAACTCAAAACCCCATCATGAGAAGGGCCCTTATTACCTGTGCTATCAGCACCATCCATAAATGCATCCTTTACTCCTAATTAGGCCAACAAAGGAGAGCTATTAACAGCTAAATGTGCTACAAATGCAGCATTAGGGATAGAGACTATTGACCTTTTCACTCCGAGGGATCTATATGCGCCTTTGTGCCGGCCGGGGAGGCTTCCTCTCCTCACATAATCTGCTCTCTGATTGCACACAGACTTTCCTTGTGCTCCATGAGGAAAATAAAGACAGAAGTTATCTGTGCGCCCTGCGAGAGCCCCTGCCACCCCCAGCACTCCCACTCCCCAGAGCAGAGAAAGCCCCGTCTGAGCAGCAACTGCTCCGCTCCACGGGCAGCCCCACAGAAAAGCTGTCCCGTCACCTCAGGAGACCTAGGAAGGCTCGAGAACAAGCCCGCAGATTTTCGTATGCTCTGGTTTTGGATCAGCTGCGATTTCGGGAATTAGACGTATATTTTTCGATAAAACTGAGATCATCAGTTAAAAAAAAAAAAACCCCCCCCCCGGGGGGGGGGGGGCAAGGACCCTTAAGGAATTCAACACCACATAATACGCGATAATAAGGCTGTTCTTGTGGAGGGCTCTCTAATCGTGTATTTATTCACCTGCTCCCCATTAGGCAGATCTGTTAAACCAGCACTTTGTCCATCAGCGCTCGAGTGCTTAAAGCCGAGCGTGCCTCTTTGGTAATTGCTGGTACCAGCAAAAGCCAAACTGAGACTTCTGTGCGCGGGGCCTGCGCTGCCAGCGCGCCCGAGGCTCCCACTGCCCTCACCCGCCGCGAGCAAAAACGGGGCAAAAATGGGACGAGAAGGGAGAGAGGAGAAAAAAACAAAACAAAACAAAACAAAACAAAAAAAAACAACGAAAGAGAGGGTCAGCCCTCACCTGATACCTTCCTCTCCTCCTCACTTTATGAAGTTTAACCCTGGCTGAAATTTATTGCAGTGGAAAGCAAAGTTAACTGCATAATCAATAAAAAAAATGCAGTCTATGGTGGAACAGCACTGCATATAATAAAAATCTCTCTTACAAAGATCTTAACCTGCTTGGTAGCTGAGATACATGGTGGATGCAAAGTTGCGTGGCTGCAAACACTGTACCAGGCCGGCCTTCAAAGCCCACACACGGATGGTTTCTTATCGTCAGGAAGGGAAAGGCGCAGGCAGGGTAATAAAGTCTCAGCTGAACCTATAAATCACCTCGCAACAAGTATCATTTGAATGCTGAGCAGCCTCCCCAACACTGCAGGTGCTCACAATCCTGGTATCTCCCCGGAAAGCCACTTCCCATAGTGCAGGTCTGTCTTTTTAAGGCAGAGAAAGGTTTCTTTGTGTTTTCATTTCCCACCTTTTGTCCAAGTGGAGTTTTTGCTGCCTCCGAGAGATATGCCCAGAACTTCCCCCTCCCCCCCCAGCTGTTTGAAACACCCAGACATCCCACACCGAGGCTGGGAGGGAGCAGTGCAGGAGCAGATGTGGTGGGACACGGGTAGAGCTCTAACCCAGAGGGGAACGTGTGAACTACCCGCGCAACTGAGCACGGATGGGGTCGGCAGGTTTCAAATCTGGCTCTGCCCCTAGTTTCTCAGGGGACACCAGGAAGTCAGAGCAAAACTACAGATGCAATGAATTTGCCCACAGTGACACAAAACAGATAAAGCTAAACCTTAAAAACACCTTGAAAGTTTAGTTTAGTGACATCACCTAATGATGAAGCCAGCTAGAAATTACTGGCAGTTAGTATCTTCACTGTCCCTCTGTCCTGATGGGTTTTATTGTTAAAGATTTGCCTGGATCAGTTGCAGCAAGGAAATGTGCTGTGGACACCAAGAAATTGTAAAATGCTCTTCAAATTTTCTAATCTTCTCTAAGTACTAAAGAGAAGACAATTGCCAAAAAAAAAAAAAAAGCAATCTGTCTCTTCTTTTTGTATGTCTTTTGTCCCACAACATCTTCGCTGCAAGTGGTTTGTGGTTAACCGAGCAGCGAGAGCTGCTTTCCCAAACAGTGCAGATCAGTCATGGCACCAACAGATACTGCTGCGTCAGACTGATGAGTGACTTCCACTGCTGGTGGATTCTTCATGGACAACAACTGCTTTTTCATACCGGCTTTCTGTGTCTACTCTTGGAAGCTGTGCTGAGGGGAACAAGCAAAACTAAACCCACTCTATTTATTTCGGCTCTAAAACACACTCTAATTTTTCCCGCTACCTCTAAAGCCACATGTCAACTCAAGCTCAACCCCAGCATATCCAACCTTACTCCAAACCCTCCTCCGAAGTCAGTCTCTTTTAGGTCTTGAAGATACTCAGCTCTTACCCCTGCATTTCTGGCCACCAGCACCCACTTTCTGCCCCTCCAGGACAGTCCGTTCCCAAGGCAGATCTGTGGGTTCCCTTCGGAGGAGACAAGGAGCTGTGCAGCTTCGAGGGCTGCCTTTCTTCAGCAAGGAGCAGAGAAGAAGGTGGCCTTGGTGTTTCTGGGGGTGGAACAGCATCTCTGCTGCCTTGCAAAGGTTATGAACTGAAGTTCCTTGACCTGAATGTCTAGCCAGCTCCTTGGAGCTGAAGAGGCTCTTACTAGCCAACATCCTTCATAATGAACTCCAGGTTACACGGGAAGAAAGGAAGGGGTGACAGTCTCAGGGCACAATCTAGACATCAGACCACAACAGCAGGAGCAGGCTGCTGCTACATATTTTTGTCCCAAAAAAAACCCCTTGGATTCTGCCTTTTGCTTTTCTCCTTGGCAGCTCTCCAGCACTCTGGCAGCTCCTCGTAGCCAACTCAGCTTTCTCCTCTCCTGGTGCAGTCACAAGCTTGGTTCTCCAACTTAGACTTCCCAGCAGGAAGGATACCCTGGATTAGGCGGCAACACTGTCTCTCCCTAGACTATTTAAGTAATATTTTGCAGACCGCTATTCCAAGATGCCTGCGGCAACGCACGGGACACAATGTGAGGGCATCAGCAAGGCACAGGTAGCATGCAGAGACACCCAGGAAGACTGCGCTCAGGTAGATCCACCAGCCTGGATGTGTGAAGGACCTTGGTGCATGTGACAGGGCCGTTCAGGCACAGAGCAGGGAGCTACCAAGACTCCTGGAAGAAGGGAGGAGGAGCAGCGTGGTCTTGGATACCTTCCTGGACGCAACAGCCACGGGAAAGGAGGACAGATGAGGGCTGGGGACGCAGGAGTTGCATCCGTGCTCCCACTGGGCTGGGCCCCTTCCTTCCTCCATCACCCTGCCAGTCAAAGCTGCCTTGGGTTCAACAGCCGGCGAAAGCACCAAACTCGCGTGTCTCTGCACTCCACAGCAGCATTCCTGGATGCAAACATTAGCACTTTACCCTAACCCAATTAATACCCAGTGTTCAGTCGCAGCACTGATTAACATGTTGTTCACAGTGATTAAAACATTTCTTCTCGATTACCATACAGTTAAATGCTTGCAAGAGAGCTACAGTTAATGGGATCCAGGCAAGGCTGCAAATCGCGCCTGTCACTCGGGGAGGGGAAGGAGAAACCCCAGCCTTTTTCCCTGCTTCTTCCTCTTCCCTTAGAGTTGCTAATTAAGGGCTGACTTTTGGGGGCGGCGAAAGAGGGGGGAGGAGGATGGGGAAAAAGGAGCTTTAGGTAATTGAAAGAACCCAATTCACGCAAGCGCCCGACTGGTGCTAACCTACATCATTAAAGTTGCCAGCTAGCAAACATCAAACACAGGCCAGTATTAATGAAGCAGATGTATTAATTTCCGATTTCTGAGAAAGCTGAGCAACTGGCTGCCTCGCTGGCTTCCTCTGTCTCGCGCGCGCTCTCCCCATCTGACAGCACTATTAATGATCTTTAATGCCCCACAGGCACTAATGGGTCCCGCTGGGAGTCCAGAAATACTGCAATTTGTATTGAGGATTTAGACATAACAAAAAAAAAAAAAAAAAAAAGGAAAGAAAGAAAAAGGAGGAAAAAAAAAAGCGCCCTCTGCTCCTGGGAGCAGGCGCTTGATCAGCCGCTTCCCCCGTGGAATAGCACAACAGAATAATAAATGACAGCTCCGCGATTAAATCAAGCCTTCTGCTCTAAGTGGCAGCGAGTGTGTGATTGTCACTAACAATCCCGCACTTGTTAACACCGCTGGGGCAGGAGCGAACAGCCGCCACCCTGCGTCCCCCTGCCCGTCCCCACACGTCTGCGCCGTGCCCGGCAGGGGCTATTGTTACTGCTTCAAATAACTTCTGTTGTTCATGCAGAGAAAACCTGGAGGGAGAAGGCCAGGAAAAGGGGGGCCGGAAAGGGCTGGCCAAGCCGGGCTCCCTGCTCCTCGCGGCCAGTCCCGCTGTCCTGCCCGCACCGTCACCCAGCCCCGCGCACCAGCGTCTGCACCGCCCGACCCCGGCCACTGCCGAGCTCCCACCGAGTTCAAAGGCAGCACTCGGAGCCTCGGGCTCTTCCCAATGCGCCAGCAGCACCAATTATCCGGGCGGGATAATTATTTTTCTTAGCCGAGAGGCAAGGTATTCCTGCTCCCCCGCACGACCCCAAACAGTACCCGGCTGCTCCGCTTCGGCGGGGAGCAGGGACGGGCATGGTCACTTTTTATTGCCGAGCTTTACGTTCAGATGGGAAGAGATCACAGATAAGGTTTTGGACTCCGACATTATCTGTCCAGACGTTTTCATAACGCCAATAACATTTGGAATTTCACCTAGGAAATTACTCATATCTTAAGCATTTTAGATTTATGCTCTAGACGCAGATAAAGAGGCTTTTTGACTCCATCACACAGAAGAAAGGAACCGATGGGGAGCAGGGCTGGGCAATAAAGAAAATAAATAAATCACGAACACCAACTTTACTCAAATCAGTCTTTTAAAACCCGGACTCCACATTTATCCCTAGATGAAACGGAGATGCACAGTCTAGCTATAAATTAGTTCTATGTGATGAATGGAATAGGGCTTTCAGTTTTAAATATTGCTTTTAACTTTAGAAGCAGGCTGCTAATTTGGCGAGGAGGTGCAGTCCTGAGCACCAACTTTCTCTGCACTCACACACACACGCAGAGAACCATTTATTATGTTTCTCTTCTGCTCTCAGAGTTTGGCAAAATACCCCAAAGACCTATAATAAACTCGTGATTTCTTGGAGGAACAATTTAGGTTATTTTTAAATGTAGATCTTAGAAAGTTGTAGGATTACTGGCTAGGAAGATATCAATCAAGTGAATCAAAGTGTCCATTCTCCTCGCGTGAGTGATGGATCCTCTTTCTTCTTGCCTGTCTTCTCCTCTTTTCTGTGTCACTCACATATCCCAGCTGCTATTCACACTTCATTCACAATCCTCTGTACCTATAATCTCTGTTATTTTGCTGTCGACTCCTCATGCCTCATTAGGCATGTTTGACACCTGCACCTAATACCTTTTCACTAGTAATGGAGGACAGCTTTTGACAAGAACAGATATTTTCCACAATAGCTTTAAAGAAGGTCTTGGAGTGTGTACCTTGCGTATTTTATGGGGTTAACGTGATTTTTTCCTCCGTATTCAGTAAACTTACATCTTATTCCGCTCTTCTTGCTAGACACACCGCGTCCTCTTCCTCTTGGTTAAAAGCATGCGTGCAATGTTGGCAACAGAGAGTACGAAAAAAACAGCAATTTGGGCCAATGGGGCCTGAACTGAGTACCCAAATCAAAGCAAACCAGTGCAGAGGTATGTGTCTATTCTAAAGTAAAACAGACCTAATTAAGACAATAGTTTTTTTCTCTATATAGTTATGCCTGACTTTACTCCTCTCAGAAAACTATCCTATTAATTAGGCTTGAACTACTTAAAATAGAGCACTACATTACTAGAGTTCTGGGCTAATAAATTACTGTACCACTCAAGAGCATCAAACTGATTCTTTTGGGACTGGAGCTTCATTTGTTAAAGTGCAACGAATACTTGCTCAATATCATAAATGAGTTAAAATCATTCTAAAAGCTACAGGGTCACACACAGTCAAACATGATCCCGCACGCCCTCCGTTTAGCCACGTTAGCGCTAATTGTACAACCGCCATCTGGGAAGCAACAGCCCCAGACAACACTGACATGTAGGGAAACGTCACCAACACCCGTGTACCCTGTACCAGGGTGCCGGGGCAAGCGTGAAGAGAGGTTGAAAAGGCAGCTTTGGAATAACAATGATCACCACCAGCACCACCATGAGGAATCCAACACCGGGAGTGCTGCGGCTGCCCTGTGCTCCGTGCAGCTGCTCCTCCGGGAAGCCGCCCCTGCCTTGGGCTCGCACAAAGGACACTATCTGCTCCCCACATCTCGCATTACATTTGACCGTCCTCCATTACAGTTAAATGAGGACAGGAGGCGGGCAGCAAGGCGCAGGGTGAGGAGGCAGCCGGTGCAGCTGGAAGCCTGAGATAAGGCAGCTTGTCAGGCCGCTGTCATGCAGCCGCCTGCATAATGAGGGATGGGGGCAAAGGGAAAAAGGGCCCCTTCGTTTGTTATCGGGCGAAATCTCCAAGAGAGGCATCGTTTAGAAGTGGCCTGACTAATGGTCAAGTTCTAGGGGCTGCAGATGGGATGTGGAAAATACTAGCCAGCAGCCAGGCCCTGGCTCCACCATCCTTAGCCACGAGCGGCTGGCTGGAGCGCACGGACAAGCAGGGACCTCCCTGCCCAAAGCAGCATCTCCGGGGATGCGCTGGGTGTCTCAAACTCGCCTGTTGGAAGGACTGCTGTCAGAGCTCTCCCTCTCTAAAAATCTACATGCAAACCTGCAGGGAGTCTTCCTTGGCTTAGGATTAACTCAAGCCACTTAAGCTGCAGGAACTGCAGAAAAGACTGCTCCCAATTTATACCATTGCCAGAAAAGACTCACACCCAGAAATCTTTTGAAATATGGAAGGTACATTCTTGCAAGGCACCAAATGTTGTTGCTCTCCTTCCAGAAAAGCATCATTCTTCCAACTCTTCCAAGAAGCAAGAAGATGCCAGCATTTTGGTGGATCAGCATGGATAGTCATACATCTTGTGCTGAGTTGTAGGAACTGTTGGATGGGAGACCAAGGATCCAGCGAACACAGGATGCATCTACCAGGACGGACACCCCTGGCAGCAGCCCCCACCCAAAGGCAGCTACCACCAAACCGCTGATGGAGGGAGCTGCTCCTCACCTCCACTGTGCTGAAGACTGACAACACCTAGACCCTCAGATCAGCAAAGGGCAAAAAGATGCTCTTAAGCGGCCTTCTCCCCAAAACAGGTTTTGGGCTGACACCATCGAGGCAGGAAGTCGACCAGCAAAAGCTCTCATCGATTTCTTGCCATGAGACACCAGGCACCAGGACACAAAGCTCTCTTGGATCGGCATCTTTCCGGGTGCCCATTTGAGTGACCTGTACAGTGTCGCAGGGAACAACCCCGTGCTCCTAGCTCCTGATAGACAGGGAGCAGATGAGTAACTTGGCTTCTACCAGCAGGATGAATCACTGTTAAATTAGTTTTGACAGGTAAAACCGTTACCTAAGAGGTCAAGGAGAGAGGATGCAGCACCAGCGATGCCCAGGATTGATCCTGACCTTTCTTGGAGCAATACTCCCACCGTGCGCCGACCATATCCGGGCAGTTAAAAAGCCAGGCGATGCTGAAGGAATTTGTTTCTTCCCCTTACCAAATGTTAATATGCACTGAGCAATTCACCGGGATTTTACAAAGCTCACAGCCTTCCACAAAATTCTCCTTCACGCCTCCACCGAATTGTGAAAACTAGTTTTGATGATTTAAAGGGAGTCGCACATATTACCACTTCTGTCTCTCTCCTCTAAAGACAACAGAGCTGCTCAGGTGGTGGTGATGCCTCGCTCCCCTCTGTACATTCCTCACATCGCTCATTTCCACCACCCACCTGGGTACCAAACCACTCCCCGTCCCGAGCCTTTGTCAATCTCTGCGCTGCTGTTCTACCTCGAAGGGGGTCCTGTCTCGCTGAGCAGAGAAACAAGACGGGCATCTCCAGACAAGAGCATGTGCACCTATAAAGCTGTTGCAAAGGCAGAAAAAACTTGCCTGGTTCATACATGCTGGAGTCTTAGGGAAGAGCCACCAGGTAGGGCCTTTCTGGCATAGACACGGTCTGCAAAACATCCCCAAACCTGGACAACCAAGGACAGACCTAGTTCTGCCCTGCTGAGCACTCTGCCGCGACCACGGGCTCTTGTCAAGCCTGCCGAGCTCTGGCAGTAAGTCCCTGGCCGCAGCAGCGCCCATGTCCAGACGTGCTGCCGTCCGGCCGCCCACCGAGCCAGCAGCTCTGCAGAGCTGCCCTGGCCGCCCTCATCTGCAGCAGGGTCTCATCAGAAGCGTGAATACTCCCCTCCTATCTGGCACAAATCGTTGCCCTTCTAATTATTCACACGTTTTGGCAAGCATGATGGTGTTCCCCTACCAAGCTCCCAATCCCTGCAGATCAGTTAAAATAAATGAAAGAGAGAATCAAAAGGCACTTAAAAATTCAACCGTTCTCTAAATGGGCTTGAACGTGCTCCAAATTACCAGTGGTTGCAGTTGACTAGCACTTAAAATTAGGCCCTCACTCTCCTATGCACCTCACCTTTTCCTTTCTTAAACAAACTGCCTGTGATTCCGACCCCTATATGTAGCAAAATGCCTAAATGAATTAAAAAAAAAAAAAACATGAAAAATCACCCATATAAAGTAACTACCATAAAACTACAGCGTGTAGCTGTGGAACTATTAACCACAACAGGAATGGATCACAGTGTGGTGGAACAGAACAGACCAGCTTGGGAAGGGCTGGTAAGAACCCAAATGTTCATTTTCTTGTTATTTCTGTATGGAAAAGATATGGCCCAGTGCTGCAGAATGAGCAGTTAATTCACAAAAGAAATATACTGAGATCCACCCCACTGGCAGTCATTAGAAATGCCCATTCCCTCCCTCTTTCCCTCTCTGCCGTGCATATTAAATATCTGCAGAAAAGACGTCCTGTCTTCATTCGCCCTTTCCACAGACAAGTCCCTTTCCATAACGCTCTGAAGACCACTTCCAACAGCCTCCCAGCCACACTCTTCGAGCTGGGTGTTCCCCTGCAGCAGGCAGCAGACACTCTGTTGATGGGCTGCCAGTAGCTATTTCCTTCTAACGGCGCCAGTCAACCGGGTCCCCCTTAGCCTTGTCCTAGCAGCCTCTCACTTTCCTTGCATAAAATTTTCTGCCCCAGCTGCTACCTGTGACCCCATAAGCAGGTCTGGGAATAAACTAACCTCTCCTCATCAGGTAGTTTAGCATTTAAGGTCTCGAAGTCAGCCTTCTGCTGGACCCAGCAGCCTTTAACGCATGCAAACACACTTGCATGTTCATACTTTCATATTTCACTAAGGTATTTTTTCAACAACTCTTAAAGGACTTCTTTATAAGAGGAGAAATTTTCTTCTCCCTCACTTACTCCCCGGTGCTGTGTATGACTGTGATGCTTTTGTTACGGTGCCGGCATCGTACCAACCCAAACTGCACCCACATGCGTCTATTCAGCAAAGTCCCCGACCATCCCACACCTCTGTGCGCTGCGGAAGCGCCACAGGAGTGAGAATGTTGACGTTTCACACATATGAAATTACACAGGACAGGTCAGCACCTCCAAACAACGCTTTCTTAGGTGTCACCGTAGAAACTAGCCAAAATAAATCTCCCCATCACTAACACGGGTCTCGGAGAGACACTCATAGTAAAACACAACTCTAAAAGGAAAGTAGAAAATGCTACTCAATGCATTTGTGGACCTGACGCTGGTAAAAAGGAAGTTTTCATGCTTTTGTGTGGTTGGAAAAAGCAAAGGACTTATTTCTTATTTGATGCTAATCAATAGGGTATCGTTAAGCTCATTAGGAATATGCAGATTTATACCGCAAGTCTGCACGGGGCTGTTCCACGCTTCAGCTTTCAAAAAGGTACACGTGTCCACTGCACGGATGCGACAGTAGAGCAGGGACTCCAGCCATTGAAGACGGGATAGATATGGGCCCCCACAATGCGGCTCGTGCAAGTGGCCCCATACCTCTGCTGCCAGGACCCGCCAGCACGCTCAAGCGCACTGGCTATGTACGAGTACCGCTTGCTCTTTGGTCTGGGGAAATAAGGGATGGCCAACTGGCCTCCAGCAGCTCACGCAAGGTCAGCAAAAGCCATGCAGATGCAGGGTACCCTCCACATTGGGCTCTGGTTAATACGAGGGTATGAGATGGTGGGACCACAAGTTTGAGATGTGAGACAGCACAGACATGGGATGAATTATTGTGAATTATCCCATGTCTGCGGACAGAACATTCCTGACTCGTGAAGGCAATCAAAACATTATGGAGACTTCAACTCTTCTTTTAACATGTGCTGGACTTTTGCATAATCATTTATAAACTCTCCTTTGGCAGGAGTGCTTTTAAATGGTTAGTAATAGGACAAAGTATCTAGGACGTGCATGAAGTTTGAGTTGCAACAGATTTTTAGTGAAGATACGTTAATGACTTGTATTTATATGCCAGTTCAAACTGCTTCCTGGGTATTCACGAACTGACGCCTCATCACAGCAGGTCCGTGTTAATAAACCCTATTCACAGGTGGAACTGCAAACTCTGTCGAGAGATATACAAAGATTAAATGATTTGTTTAGGGTCACCAAGTCACCAATAGCACCCTGGAGCCACATGCTGCTCCTCTGGCTAGAACCGTACACACTGCTCTCATTATTAAGTGATCAGCCACGAAAGCAAACACTGCTAAAGCCTGGCTTTCCTTTATGAAATAGCTGTAGCATTTATTGGCTACAAGACCAAAAATTCTGCTCCTGTTTTTCCTCATTAAATCCTGTTTAGTCTGTAAATAAGAGTAAATAAATAAAAGAAAGAACTTGGCCTACCAAATGGCAGTTTATTTATATTATCCGTGCCAGAAACAAGGGCTGTCTCTTACCTGGTTTGCGATGTGACAAAACGATGCAAGCTGCAAAAGCCTACGGTCTACAATGGGTAAGAGGTTGCATCTCTGTTGGCTTAAAGCAAGGCAACTTTCTACCATTAAACTTTCTTTCAGTAACAACAATGCATCCGCCATGCTCTCAAGAGGGGAAACTGGGGAAGAAGAGGAATTAAAAAAAAAATCTTGTGCCATTTGATTGAAATATCCTCTCTCTTACCCTCCTAAAACATAGCCAAGCACAGGTGTTCGCACCACTACATGTCTTTTAAATGCAAGAGTTGATAAAATTGAGGGAAATTAATAAGAGCACGAGGGGCTCTAGAGCCTTCCAACAGTCACGTAAGGGCAGGCTTAAGAGTGACCAAAGCAAATCTTGGCCTGTCTATAAGCTGAAACCACAGCAAGCCATTGACTCTCTGGGCGACAAGCAGGGTCTGACCCTGCACACACATGGTGCCTGGTGAAGTCCTCACTGCCCAGAGCTTCCACAGAAACTGGCAGTGCACGCGCTGCTGCGGCCAGACTCTCCCAGACACAACTCTTCTGAACCAGGCAGAGCAGTGTCTCTGCGGTGGCAGAACTCCAACCAACGCACACGGGCGTTTCTATCACGAGGAGGAACCAGGCCCGCGTGTTGCCGCCAGCGTGCTTGGGGATGATGTGCAGCCTGCTGAGGTGGAGGTGTCCGCACAACGGTAGCGCCGTTGCTGCAGAGATGCGTTGGGTCCTCTGCCCGGGGGCAGGCCAGCTCCGCTAGCGGGTAAAGCTCTACGTGAGAGCAATCCTGCATGAAGCAATGAATCATGGGCACACCCTGTGCCTGTGGTGCCAACGCTCTCCTTTTAGCCAGCATGGGGTTTTCTTCTCCCCTTTTCCCAACTTCGCAAACACCCCAGCGCACTCTCATTTTCCATTTTAACGGCTAAAGATATGCACGCAAAAAGCATCCTAATTACCGCTTTCCTGGCAGACGCAGCCATTTCCTTGTGTTTTCATCGCCATTAGTTTTCCTCCACGATTTATCCTTAGCTACTCTCTTTGCATCTCCCTCGCCTCCCCTGAGCCCTTTCCTCCTCGCTTCTCAAGACTTGTCAGCACGCCTCCAATCCCCAGGAGAGATTGAAGGCCTTGTAAAACCCACTGCGCAAACAAGCATTCCTGTTCATTTATCACATTTAGCATGCGCACTTCCACACTCATCAAAACCGAGCCTGAGCTCGCTAAGTCATTTCCCTCTCCCAATTACAAATTAGTCCATTAGGCTGTCTGCAGTAGGCCCTCTGTTGCATCTTGGTAATGGCTTCTGAGATTTCCATCATAATCGTAATGGCTCCCTGTGCAGCCATGAGGGCAGATGGAGGCCGCTCGTGGGTAATGAGGTATCACACTACCAAAGGGCACAGCTCTGGGCTCATTATTTAGTCTTGGCTGTTTTGTGAAAACAACAACAAAGGTAAAATGCTGAAGGGAACACTTTAGCATATTAAATTAACACTTCTTGAAATTTCTCTCTGTAAACATGCCATATTATTTTTTTTCTCCTTTATGAACCGTCCCATGTGTCTGAGCTGCGACAGGGAGACGGGGCTGAGGGGATGGTGGCGGCACCGTGAGGCTCCGTGTGCCAGAGTGGCATCTCCCCTGGGGAAGAGGCCGCCGAGGATAGGCCGGGGATGGTCCCTGGGTAGCCACATCCCGAGGATCTGCAGGTTCAGGGGAGCACTGCCCAGTACCAACCGCTTCAGCTCATCTAAACTGTCTCTAGAAGCAACATCTCTGAGATACGTGTCCACCAGGGAGGTAAATGCACCGGACAATGTAGGGCCAACCATGAGTTCTGCACACTTGGTGATTTAACTGTTCCCATTCATCATCATGGGCTGAGGCCAGCAAACATCTCTCATGCCCCATGCTCTGACTGAAGGCCTCGCAAATGTCTTCTCCTTAGGAAAACCAGAGCATTAAACCTTGTAAAACCATCCTCTGCCCACGTGCACCTTCCTAGGACCTGGGCAGCCTGAGCGCACTGGTGTAGAGCGAAGCTCATCAAACAAGGCTGAGAGCTCGGCCGCTAAGTAACTTATTTCAAAGGCTGAAGCAACAGTTAAGACAAGCAGGTTAAAATCAATATCAATTAGACAGTCTTTGAACATTGCTGCTCTCTTTAGATTTTGCATATTGGATGTGAACTGGTGCTAATTTGCCTTGGCTCCCAGAGGCGCAATAGCTTTCAGGATTCAAACCCTGCCATGCACGGCAAGTTAGGGACAGGAAAGACGAAGGCTCTCCTCTCTCGATGGAGGTGAGATTAATTTGTTTTCCTTGTAGTTTTTTCCCCCCATCTGAGATTGAGAGACTATCAACAGAGGACTGGTAAAGCACCAAGGCAGAGAGGAAAGAGGGGCAAAAGAGGGGACAGGACATTCCCTTTCTGCTCATGACCTTCTTGGCAGTTCATCCCCATCACAATGCTCTAAAGAACATTACAAGAGTAAACCTGCACGAGAACAAAAATGAAATAAATGCATTTCTAGGTCTGCATTCTCATGGAATTTACCCAAATCTCAGCCAAAGCACATGCAGAAAAGAGTCAAATCAATCAATACAGGGGATTTTCATATAGCTAGCTTCTCTTCATGGTGCATCCCCTCTGTAAGCAGAGATGGGAGGCACCTTTCCCAAAGGGAGACGTAAGAACCATTTAAATTCTGCTGAGATTTCTTGATGTCACCTAATGGTACTTCCAGTGCCCCCTTCTAAAATTCCTGGTGGAGCTGGCTATGCGGTCCACACAGAAACATTTCTAGACGTTGGGTAGTGATTGAGCAGCATTCTTCCCACCTAGAGCACTCCTCACACAGAACAGTAGAGAGAAGGAGGAAAAATGAAAGCCACACCACCGATCTTGGAGCTGAGAAGAGCGCAAACACGAAGCTAGCAGGCGGGTTGCTGGCTAACTCTGCTTTGGTGAGCCATAAAACACAAATTTATGAGCTGGGTTTTGTTAAAGTCGGATATGGATTTTTTGAAAATGAAAAGGATGGATGGGGGGATGGCAGTGAGACATTTAATCAATGTCATAAAAATGTAACATTCATTGGTCTCCTAAAATGAAATTAATAATCTGTGTAGAAGTATCATTAGGAGATAAGTGACATTTTTAGGCTTTGATTTGTAACTTGTAACAAATCTTACTTCCACATATTTCAAACATTCTTAGTGATATCCATCTTTATTAAAACATACCAAAACCTTTCACCTCAGCTAGAGTGGCCCATCAAGCATTTTTCCCCCAGCATAATATCCTTAAGTAAAAAGACACATTATAAGGCACAGACTTTCAAGTAATGAAGGCAGGAAGAGACATGCTCTGTACCATATTCAAATTAAATCAGGGATTTCAATACTCCCTGATTATCAGGGAGTCTTGTCTTTCACTAATAAATTTCTCCTTCACAGGTTTCCTAAGATCTCCGTGAACTGATCAGACGTTTCGTTGTATGCAGAAGGGCGAAAATAAGATGTGGGCATGTGGGAAGGAGGGGTGCAGAGAGAGGGGGCAATAAAAAATCAGGCAAGTCTGGCAGGTAAATGATTGGAAATATTACCTGAATAGGCAGCCCTGTAGGAACACAAATCTGATTCATGTGCCCTGCTGAATTTAGAAGGATTTGGGAGAAGGAGTAGCTAATATAGAGAGGCTTATTCTCCTTGCATTTAACACCAAGGTATTTTGCACTGAAATATTTTCATATATTTTGATGGAGCTCCCTTTGATTTGCACTAGCTAAGCGGGAGCTGGAGTCCAGGGCGCAGGTAACAAACTACACATGATCCCTCATAGCGGAGGGAAGGTCACGCGCACTCTCGGGTCCTCTCCACCTTTCCCCTTTAAACACATAACAGGAGAGCATCAGGACAGGCTTCCTTTAGAAAGGAAACAGCAACAGCCTCACGTTCAACCTGTCCAACTGGGAGCACACATGTCTTGTCTTGGCGGGTCCCTGCCACTCATTCTAATTAAGCTGTTCCTGTTTTCATTATGCAACAGGAGGGGATGGCAGCAGGGAAGGGTTGGCGAGAGTTATCAGCGTGCCCAGGAGTTGCAGATAAAGGATAAGGCCCGTGTTGGGGTTGTGGCAAGAGCAGCAGCTGGAGTGCCCTGCTGCGACGGGCGCAGGAGAGAGATAAAGAGTGGAGCACAGTCCTATCTGTCACTGGAAACTGAGGCACAGGGAGATCTGAATCTTTGCCCGTTATCACAGAGCAACTCAACATCAAAATCAAGCATTGCACCTAATTCTCCGAAGTCCCAGCTAAGTGCCTTAATCAAAAACTGCTTCAGGGCCTAGAGAGAATTGTCCTTTCTATTAATTATCCTTTACATTGAAGAGCAACTAAAAAAACCGTCCTCCTTGTCTTTACTAGCAGGCCAGCTTCCAAAGGGTTCATCTGAATTCAAAACTTCACAGGGGATTTTTGACTAATTTTGTCCCCATCTTTGATTCTAATTGTATTATTCCATAATTGCTCCAGCATGTGGAAAAAGGATACGTCTCTCTTGTACAACCAAATTCACACCAATTTACTGTTAACCAGGGAACTCATTGCTGCTGTTACCACCATACTGACGGGCCTTTTTTGCTCAACCCTCTTTTGATTCTAAGTCACAGTTTCAAATCAATTATCAAGTATCTTAGGCAATCACATAAAATACCTGTTCATTTTAAAATACAAACACGGGCTTTTTACAGATGTTCAAAGGCCTTGGGCTCCAAGATTTCAGTAGGAGGTGGGCTCAATGAAATCAAGATCTGCGTGTTCGGAAGCAATGACTCAAGGCCTTGCTATACGGGGGATTTTCACCTGAGGGAAGTCCGCACAAGCGCCTATGGGAATTCCCACAGCCAGTGGTGTCCACAGCTCCTGCCTAAAGCCACATGAGGGGCGCAGCAGCAAACTGACTGCACACGGTCAAGCAACAGTGTGCTGGTGCCCAAACAGGCCCATGGCTTCCCTCCTTCCTCCTTTACCTCTGGAGTTTGGCCTAGTGGTCGGTATTGAAAAGAAATGCTTGATATCTCACATTGTACCCTCCTATTAAAATTTTTGAATACCTTGTTTGTCATTGACATTACGTACATAAAGAAAATGAAGACCCCTCCCTCTGAGAAGGTTAGGTCTTAGCTCAAGCCCACAGATTTTAACCTCATAAATATTCCCAGCTCTAAGATCTTATTAAGAAGGTATGTCTCCCAAGAGCATAAAACCATCAAGCTGTAAATTTTATTTAATTTCCCATGAGATTTCCTAGCCTCATACATATAATTAGAGTGCAGTATAGAGCACTTTTTGTGTTTTGTCAATAAATCACTAGGGAACAATCAACGTTTAAGAGGACAAGCTTTAATGATTTTTCAGACCCCTAAGCAATCATGCCTGCTACAATGGCAAGCTAGTCTTTAACTTTCTCTAACTAGGATTGTGGACTGTAATGTTAGATAGTGTCCCAAACACTTAATCCTATTAGACTCCGCAGCCCAGACAATCATAGCTTATACCCCAGGGACATATTGATTTTGATTTTGTTGACAGATAAGACCAGCCATGCTACTGTAGGCTATGCTTTATTAAGTGTTGACAAATTAAATATCTTAAGGTCCGTAATAAGCACAACTCCGCCAGAGAGCCACGCACAGGTTAGCAGTTCCCTGTGTAGATGGACAGAAGATGCCTCCCCATCCCACGACTGGCGGGGCAGCTGCCCGGCTCCTCGTGCAGGACTATGCCAGGCTCCATTAGCTGGAGCTGAGGGCTGCTCTCAGCAGACCAAAGACTTCTCACAAGCCTTCTGCTTGCGGCAAGACATCTTACAGATACCTTTGTCAGGAGGCACTCACTGGGGTATCTTTCAGTGCACAGCTACAGTGCAGAATGTGTTATATTTTCCAAAAGGCAATGCTCTCCACTGATTTTGCCCTCTATATTCCTAGTTTTTATTCAAGAACGGAGATTTTTTCCACAGTATATAATTTTTATATCGCCACCTTTATTTGTCCTGTCTGACTGAGCCTGGTTGGGATCTCTCACCTACAGCACAGACAATAGCAACCCATTCCTTCTCTCCTATGCACAGTACCTGTGACTTTCGCAAAGTACAAGAAACCTTGCTACAGAAACCATCAAATATTGAAGATGATTTAGAGGTACAAAGTATACAATGAAATTCTCTCTTGTGCGTAGCTCATAAAATAACTTTTACACCTGGGAGAGCTGAATGAGTATACTTCTGATTTGGTAGAATTTTATCCTTGACTTTGCTCTGATGTCAATGACAGAAGGATAAAGAAATCTCCAGAGTGCTGGATGCAAAATAGTCATGAAATTCCTGAAAGCGGATTGAGTGGTTAGAAAGTGCCTTCCCAAACTGCGCTGTAGTTGGAAGTATATGGAAGTACCACGAGCAGCAGCTCGGATGGTCTTTCTGTACCCTGAATCATCCCTGGGATCTCAAGTGGAAACCATCTCAGAGGCCCGGAGCGCACGTTAAACAGTTTTGCTTCTCAGCGTATAATTTGATAATCACACCAACTACCCTACCTGCAAAAGTCTCCCAAGTACTTTAAATATGTTAATGAACCAGGATTTTATCTCTAGTCTTATACAGCTTGCACAAATCTATAAATAGACTTATCTCAGGGTTATTGCTGTTATAAATTAATTATGGAAATGTCAACCAAATCAGGTACATGCCAAAGGAGTAATGGAGAGAGCAGTGATTTGCAACACAGGATTCAGATAGAGGGTGACCTGCAAGAAGGTTCACAGCCCCTGGCAGCATTCCACAAGCTTCTAGGGAATTTAACCTTGAAGAATACACTTAAAATTGGCTTTCATATGAGTAATTGACAGTGGATGAAGTGAACTAAGTTAGGGAAGAGTTATTGCACTGTTTTCTTTTTGGATCCCATTCCTTAAGCCACAACTGTTCCTTTTGAGAGCAGGGAATTGAGATTAGGGGTCTTGAGGCAAATTACTTATTTTTATCAAATTTTGCCAAATACATGTCTAGAAATGAAATAGGATTATTTAAAAGGAAAAGACCAATAACATAAAGATTATTTCTCACACTTCATATTTGAATATCTATTTGTTCTTATGGATTATGAGAGAAGGCTGCAGCTCTTGAATCTCACAAGCAGTTTCACATGTGTGCATCTCTGTACTTACGCTAAATCTAAACCAAACGGCACTGTGGGAAGGCCAAGAGATCTGTCAGAGCACAACAGCTACTCAGATCCTAAATGTCATATTACTTCTCCTGTTTATTCTTTATACTGTGATTAGACCTACGAACCCTAGCTGTGGATGAGCAGCTGCTTCACAAATGGAACAAGGAGATGATGCCTGCCCCAAACTGTCAGTGCTCAGAAAGAAATAGTCCTTATCATCCATAGGTCATGCTACTGTTCTTACTCAGCCTGAAGACATTGTTAGGATAATTCTTTTGATTTCTCTTTTCATACTGTTCTCTTAATAAGTTAATCTCATTGTTAAGAAAATGATGAATTTTTAAAAAAATAGGACACAAATGAATAAAATATCACACTATAATGCAGCATTACCAAAGTACCACATATTATCCCTCTGCTTATAAAACGTTTATGGAGCTGCTGACCGTAAATGGCTAAAAATATAGAAACTAAAAGAAAATAGTGCTCTTACAGTGATTAGTATTGGCAGTGTTTGAGTCTCTAGTCAGAGATACTTGTGGACTTCCTCAGATTACTACAGAGCAAAAACCACAGTCTCCTTCACTAGGAATTTAGGTATCTGGCTCCCAGCTAAGATCCACCTCTGCTGAATAACTGAAATAAATTTGTGAAGAAGACCGCTTCCAGAGCACCAAGTAATCTTAGGATTCCTGTGGATGCTTTTTCTCTTCCAGTTACACCAACATAAATGGATTAAATAAAATGCTTTCTGTAGCTAGAGAAGAGGCAGTGTTCATGCTGGTCAAACATCGATCTAGCAATCCCTGGGATTTGTGGCCTGCAGGCAACGTCTAGAAGTGAGACGGAGATGGTGGCCAGGACTTTACAATCAAGATCAACCCTTTACTGGCCTTTACCGGCCACCATGAGAAGTAGGAGTCAACCAAAGGTGCTACATAGATTTGTGCCACATTGCTAGAGATCTTCCAGCGTGAAGCGAGGCACAAGAGACTACTGCCAAGCAGGGCAGTCTCCCAAATTTTATTGTTAAATAAGAAAGCATCTGTGAGAAGACTGAGATTCCCTATGTAACACTTTCAGCACCGCAATTCACAACTGTTCAGACAAAATATCTAAAGATCTCACTATTTCAAAGCAAAAGACTATTTATTTTCTCTCTTTTTCCTTTACCGAAATCATTGATTAGATGAAACAAGATGAAGCAAAGTCTGTCACACAGGCCAGAAGAAATAAAGTAGCCCTCTAGCCATTTATGGACATTTATAGACTGTTTTTGGACTGAATTATCTTCTGTGCCACAGGAGCAGCCTATAACCTATGTGTTATTTAAATACAGATCCAGCCTCTGTGCTATGGCTACAATGCAATTTAACTGGCGCTCAGGCTTTTCTACCTCTGTGCAGGCAGAATTTCAACCTTCCTGCACAGTTGCCCTTACAAGATGAAAGGGCTGCAGCTTGACTTAAACAAGAAGCTATGGAAGCCGCACAAGAATAGTTAGCATTTTGTGAAATTCTGCACCAAAGTATATGCTGTTGGTCCTTTCCATTACAATTTACATTACTGCCATTAAATGCAGACCTACGAGTTGCTCATTATTCTGATTAGATGATGGGACCTTTTACAGGAGAAAAATTCACAACACGTGGTGACTGCCAAACCATGGAAGAGGTTTGGTTTTAAGGATTTGGCTTAAAACATTTCCTGGAAAATAACTAGGGTTTATAAATACACCTGCTGCTTCCAACACACGTGGGTGTTGCAGATGGTGCCCAGTAGCCCTCAAGCTTTCGGATGAAGCCTATATAAAGGCTGTGCAGTTCCCCTAGCAATGACTTCAGATGCATGGGGTATAGCCAACAACCTCCAGCTACCTTGCGGTGATCTGGTGGCCCATCTTTCACTCTCCACCTTTCTTTCCTTGGTGCCTACAAACCTTCAGTAAAATTCCAGAGTATTTCTGCGCCCCCTCCATGAGCCCCATGGTTGCTGCAGCTCTGGGACTGTACTGCAGCCTCCCTCAGTGGCACGGTGCCCACGGGGAGGGCAGCAGGGCTCCACTTCGCCCCAACCTCCTGCACGGTGGCTCTTGGCATGGTGTCATCGTGGCGGCTGCGGGGCTGTCCACTTATGGAAAGTGTTTGGAGAGTAACCGGTGCTGCAGGGAGCCTGGAAATATAGATTAAAATATCACCTCGTGCCCTTTACTGCTCCTAAAACACGCACTGGGTTGAACTCGGCAGATGTACCCACAGCAGGAGCACGTGGAGCCTGGTTCTGCTCCATCCCGTTGACCTGGTCCAAACTACTGCTCGTAAATGGAGCAGGGATTTGCTAACTATGCAGCTTTGGGGCCAAGCTGTTACAGCTTATTCAAAACAGGCTAACAACTGCTCTGGTTACATGCTGGAATTCATAAAACTTTTGAAAGTGTTATATTGGTCTTGTAAAAGTGGAATGTGTGTGTAGTATATTCTAAAGACTTTTAAATGTTAAGTATTGCACTGTGGAAAAAAGCTCGTCTTCCCCCCTCTGTTTTGGCATTAAATGCTATTCATGGCTAATGAAAAGCAGAGGAGGAGAGGCCTGCATGCCTAGGCTGTCAAAATCTATTAAAACAGAAGACCAGACTGAGGTTGGGAAGAATCTTAACTGCAATGGATCCCATGGAAGGCACAAATCCCATGCCCAGCTCAGAAGATAGAAACCATCTAGCTCAGGTCATCACACCCAAGCAATTCTAGGTCCAAAAAGCTGATCCAAAAAGCAGTGAAGATCTTGGACTTTTCTGGGCTCGGGATCAGACTCCTAGCATTTACAGTTATGCTTATGACTTTTAGGGACACACTGAGAGTTTAATATTGCTACTGTCCTGGCTGGAAGATACTGAATTGGAAGGAATAATCCGGGAGCTTCAAACTGGAAGGGGGGGTTCAACAGTGGTTAAGGACTTTTGGAACATAGAGGGGGTGTCCTCTTCGTCAAATCTGGAAAGTAAGGCAGGAGCGCATGGGAGTCACTTGCTCTTTATTCAAGAGCAAGTGACTGAATCCCGCCCCCCCCTTTTTTTTTAATGCAACCTACAGATGATATGTATTTTACTTATGGCTCTAGAGTAGGAGGAAAAATGAAAGGAATAGACATGAAATGTGGAAGGAAGGATATTCCATGATATTGCACAATAGCACTATTGTAAATGAACTGTGCAAGAGAGACTGAAAACTGGTACTTTCCATGAAAGAAAAAAGTGCTTCTATCATCTCTATCCAAATACAGTTCACCATCATCTGGATGTTAGCAGCTGCTCTAAAGGGACCTGGAACACTGTGCTGTAACCTTGACCTTCCTACAGAAATCCTGCCATTGGCCAGAAGAAAAGGGCTTCAAAAAAAAAAAAATCCTACAAGGGCCCAAGCGCAGGCAACCAGCCACCCAGCCCAGCCCTTGGCGCACACTGGCCTCCCGCAGACGGAGTGCAGGTATCTCCTGCTGAGCTCCTGGTCCACAATGCCGTGGGCAGAGCGGTGTGGCCAGCCTGGGCCTCACCGGGCTGGAGCCGCCTTGGCACACACTGATTCCTGGCGACTAACGACCAACAGAGACACGGCTGCTGGCCTGGGTCCAGTAACACTAGCTAGTTACTAATCCCCAGCTACAGTCTGCATGCAAGTCGCTGCAGACCTCACGGGTACAGGCTGCTCCTGGGCATACACACTATTTGTGCGAGTGCTCAGCGTGGCTTTGCAAGGCTGTGCTATTGCTTACAAGCTGAGGGAAAGAAGAGAGGACAGAAGGTTTCTGATTCTGAAGGGCTGACTTGGGACATCCACCTTCCTCCCGGACTTCAGACAAGCTCCCTGATCTCCTTGCAACTAAACTGCCTCACTTTAAATGGGAAGGAGAGGCTACCTACTTACAAGACACACAAGCAAGGTGTTATTTCATCTGAAATGACGTTACATTAGTCAAAGCATCGCATTGCTTGTGGAGCTCATGTGCTGCTCCAAAAAATGATTTTAAAAAATAAAAGAAGATCAGAGCGAGGAACAGGTAAAGCAGAGCAGCACAGGGGTGTGCTGCCTTCTCCGGAGTTTGAGTTTGTTCCACACCACCCTGCCTCCCAAGACCAGCATCTCCTAACACCAGCGAGGCAGAGGCAGCCTGAAAAGGTCACAGAAGAGAAGAGGACTCAGGGATGCTCCACCTGGCACTTTCCATCTGGATGAAACACCCAGAGCATCCCAACTTGAGCCTAACTTGCTTTACTGCTGGAAACCTCCTCTCTTGAATTAGGTGTAAATCAGGGCCAGGTGCTTCACACTCACTAACTCGCTGCACCTTCCAGAAGAACACTGAGGCTTGTGGCAAATTCTAGCTAATCAGTCTGCCTGTATGAAGTTGTTGTTATTATTAGTTCCACTACTATTAGCCCTAATGCGGAGCAGACTTGGTCCCGCCACGCGCTGAGCCGTATCCATGTCTCCCTGCTGCCTGTTAACGTTCTTCACACATGAGACATTTGCTGTCGGAAGAGCCTGTCACTCCTGTCTCACCGACGTTCAGGCCTGCCCTGTCACTGAAGAATATATTCTTCTTGCTAAAATCCTAACCACCACCCCAATTACACATTCTCAGCCCAATCCTGGGAGCTAAGTGGACCACACATATCTGGAAGAGAGAGAACTAGCAACCGTTTCATCTCTTTCAGCATGCATAATAAAAATATCTATTAACTCCACCACAGAGGCTATGATTTACTAGAATTACAATATCAGAAAAAGAAAAAGCAGCATCACGTATTAGGTGGCACTACCACTGTGCCAAGAAGGGCTATATGCTACTGATACAGTGCTTCAACAGACGCACTGGGCCGGAGCAGTGCAAGAGTGAGCAGTGAGACACAGGGGCAGGGGCATAAGCTGCCCACAGCACTTGGGTATGCAGACACATTCAGCTCATAAAACGATACTCACAATATTCAAAAAAATCCAATTAATGTCTAAAAATCTCAAAATGTGACCCTACTTAGAGGAGGAAAAAAAAGGGGGGGGGGATTCTCCTCTACGCCTTGATGGCCAACAGGTAATATTTTGCTTTTATTATTATGCACAATATAAAGGAAAGAGCAGTGAAATCTGTGCCCCAGCGAGCCGCTCCACACGAGCAGTAAGCCCCGGCGGAAACCTCGCATCGTGTTTAGCATCTCTCAGATGGCGCTACCCGTGCCCACCGCTGCTGTCCTCTCCCCTGGAAGGGGACAAGTCCCAGCAGAGCCCGTCGCATGCACAACCCTCCACACTCTTTGGACAGGCACATCCTCCCAGCCGCTCTGTGGAGCAGGTTATCCCCAGTTGATCATTGATCTTTCCACCCTGCACCCCCAGGAGGAGGAAGGTGCCATGCTGCCTGGAGAGCAGCAGTTCGCTCTTCCAAATGACAGGTGAGGCCATTCTTGGGCATCCCAATACATCTTCTTTTCTTTTTTCCCAATAACTTACATTGCCAAGATGTGATTTGGTGCCAAGTGGGCCAATCTGGCACTGTCACCTTGTTCCTGCAACAGCCCCGTACTGCAGCACTCCAGCTATTCCCGCCCATAGCCCTCCCTGGACTCGAGGGCAACCAAGTCTATTATGGGAAGGAGTAAGTTTGGGCTTTCAAGGGGTCAACTACACTTAGGAGGGGGTACGAGTGCCCTGGGGAAACAGCCTCTTTGGAAGAAGAATGTCATTAACTGCTGACTCGCCTCAACCTCTGCCCTCTTGAAGGAGAGGGAAAAGATTATCCCCAGGAGCCTCTCCACGGAGCAGAGCCCAGTGGCACATTCCACCTCACGCGCATCTTGTTTATTCTAAGTGGAGCTACAAATCTGTCGAGTGAGCATTTTGTTTTGATTAAAAATTAATAGCTGCTTTTGACCCAGGTGGATTAATTTCACTTTCACCAAGTATCAAGTTAATTGACATAAACTACTGTCAGGTGAAAGAACCAATTAACAAACTGAGGAGCACTCCTCTCCCTCCCCCTCTCCCCAAATGTTGTTTTGGCTGAGGATTTTTTTTAATAGAAAAATTCCATATCAGCAGAATGAGATTAATTACTCAACAAACAAGCCTGGGAACAAAAGCAAGCCAGGACAAGCAAGATCCCTGCGTGCAGCTCCTGCTCACGAGGGCTCGTCACCCATCTGATGCCACTTCCGAGCCTACCAGCCCTGCAGGCCCAGTGCAGGCTCTGCTTTGCTGCAGCTAGGTCTTCAGGAGATGCCCGGACCACAGAAGTGAC
Organism: Crypturellus soui; assembly: GCA_032275445.1. Classification (NCBI taxonomy): domain Eukaryota; kingdom Metazoa; phylum Chordata; class Aves; order Tinamiformes; family Tinamidae; genus Crypturellus; species Crypturellus soui. The sequence continues at coordinate 4,360,562 of JAUBNY010000511.1, read as the reverse complement.
GTCCTCCCAGCAACAAGCGGACACAGTGGTGCCGCTGCAGGAGCAAGAGCCACAGAAACACCTTCAGCTCCTTTTCCTACATTCAGATGAAAAGTTTGCTACTGTCGTGCGCTGCAAATGGGATAGTGGGTTAGTCTAGCGGAAGCCCAGGCAGGTCCTTATCTAACACTTGTTAAACACCCGCAGCCCAGCCCTGGCTGGGAGCTCTCTGCATTGCTGCAGGGACTGCAGCGACAGCCTGGCACACGGGTTGGCACGGGGGCTGGTGCTCAGCCCGTTTCAAGCAGCCCCCGCAGGCGGGGCACCGCCAGGGTACGGAGCCACTGTAGTTTCCAGGGATCAGCTCCAAATCGTCTTGTGCTAGAGAAGATAAATAAATCCCTGTGGGGGCAGGGAGGCACAGAGAGGCAGGGGACTCCTGCGCCAACCACAACGAGCCGGCCAGCCGCGTTGCCCACGTCCTGTTGAACATCCCCAGGATGCCCATCTGCATCCTCAGGCATCCAAACGCCATCTACCAAGCTCATCCTTAAGAATCTATGGGACTTGGCCTTTTAAACATCTATGTCTATTTCCAAAATTAAATACTGCCTCCTAGATTGTCCAGCTGGGTTTGGAAATCTGTGGGATCTATTGAAAACTACCAACACTGTGCCTTAAGTTTTAGTACAGAAGTTGCTGAACTAGACAAGTATTTTCAGCTATATTTTTCCTCTTTAGTTACAGAAGAGATACTTGTGGCACTTCACAGATCCTCCTGAGACTGTTTGTTCAGATCATTCTTTTTCATCTTTAGCCACTATTTTACCCTGGGGACCAGCTCCAAGCTTCTCTTATTATTAACTTTTTACCCAAAGAAACAGTTAGAAAATCCATTAGGAAAGAGACAAATGTTTTTCCCCAGGTACCCAAAGACAGCAGATCCACCTCTAATGGGACATTGTCTCCTTGCTTGTGCACTTGAAAACCGCTCGCAAATCCTGTTGTGTCCACCTGATAACGATGGATATCACTGGGGTGAGGAGGGGGAAGTTGGACTGCGTGGGACTTCCTTGGGATGGTATGACCTAGTAATCCAATTATGAGGTGCTCAGAGGTGCAGACACAAAATAGACATGAACACAAGCAAGAACAGCTATCTGAGCACCTGAGTAAAAGAATGAGATGGGTGCAACAGTAGGGGAACGTGCCAAGTCCCTACTCCCCAGGAGGAGGCCTGCAGATGCAGCTCATTCAGGGCTCAACAACACTGTCTCTGCAGTATGTCTGCCTGCTACCCAGGTGCTTCCTCCCAGCACATGCGGCCTGGAAGGGCGATAAACCTACCTGCTGGCACTGACACACAGACAAGCAGAGAAAAGGGGAGGAAGAAACTGCAATGCAATTTAGTGCATATGGAGGGGAAAAAAAGACATCCTTTCATATGCACTGGCTTATCTTTCCCTTTGGTGTATGTTAAAAAAAAATACAGTACTAACTGCCCTTTCCGCTTGGGAAATGAGCAGCATATGCAAAGGAAGCCAATAAAGACCCGTCATGTGTGTTACTGCAACCTGTCTACATCGAGGTGATTCCTGCTCTGCTCTACACCTGACCAAGGGTAAAGCGACTGTTCAAACAAAGCCAGGTGACTGGGCTCCTGAGTAAGAGAAGATGCCCACAGAAATCACTACACATCAGTCCTCCCTGGCATAATCTGTCCTCGGGAAGGCCACAGTGGTTTCACTCAGATCATTTTCTTTTCATTGACTTTTAGACTACAGACGATCCAACATTAGAATTTGCAAGATGTGACAAGATACTAGATTTGTTAGGAGCGAGATGGGGAACTATTTGGTCTGCCACGGGGACTGGCAATTCTCGAGATGGATTGTGGTTTTTTACTTCTCTTCATTGCTGACTCTTCCCTGCTAACTGTCACAACACCTGAGCAAGGGCACAGAGATAATTTTTTTATCCCAGATATAAAAACGGGACCAGAACACATCCAGATTTTCAATTGGGTCTGAGCCACAAAATCTGGCAGGGTGACCTGAACTATGATCATCTGAGGGACACATATGATGCAGCCCTGGCAACTGGTGTTCCGGGTGTCCCTCCATGGACTGCAGGTTAGGGGATAGGGTTGGCTTCACTCAAATAACAGCTCCTGCCTCTGCTGCACACTAAGGCTGAGCGCTGAGACTGGAGCCGCAGCCCGTGAGAACAAGGAAGCCCTGTGGTGACCAGTGTGAGACTCGCTCATCACAGCTGAGAAATCCAGCTCTGTGCAAGGGCGGTATCAGGAACGGGGGGAAGGCGCCGGTACTTAGTGCGGGTTTAAGAAGGGAAGGCAGCCCATGGTGCGGGGAAGCTTTCTTACCTGAGAACGTTTCATTAGGCTTTTGCTACTGCTGTCCAGAGGTAGGGACATGGGGAACTGCACACTATGGACCATGGACCTTTCCAATTAAAGGGCTGTCGAAAATGGCTGTGCTTCCTTCTGAACCCCGTTTTTCCTATTTTGCCATGTCATTTATCCCAGGGGTTGCAGTCAGCGACACAAACTACAAGGCATCGCACTTGGCCTGTAACCAGGGCCCTTTTCCTCACAGCTTCCTCAGAAACGTGACTTGGTGCTTCCTTGCCCGCGAGCCCCTGCCTCCTGGCTGTACTCGAGGCCTCTGCGTGATGGTAGAGTGACGCGTCTGTCACCGCAACTGCTTCTCAGCAAGGATGTACCCCATTTACTTACTTCATTTCCCCCCTTATTCCCTACCTTGAATTCTAGAAAACCGTAGCAGTTAGTCATTACCTCAAGGAGAGAAAAATGTCTTTAACAGAATCTGTAGTTAAGCATGAATGCCTCCTACTAAGGGAATCTATTTCTAACTAGTTCTGGATATTGCAGTTAAATGAAATCACTCGTCTGATTAGCTGTGACCTGGAATCTCTCTGTTGCTAAGTCCTGAGCAAGCAGTTACACAAAAAAGCACTTTCTTTCTTAAATTAGCATCTCCAGGAAGCCTCATTTTGTTGATTTACTTCACTTTGATGGTAGAGGTAGCACTATCTTGGCTAATAGGAGAAATTACTGAGGATCCACAGCCTGTCTGCCCCGTTAAGCTATTGCAATGGCCAGATTCCAGCTCAGATATTCTCCTTCCAGTATTGTCTTGATACAATAAACTGTGCTTAAGCATTCCAGGGTACTGTTAAACCTCATGTATCTATGAAATGAAGCCTCTTGCTTTGCTTCCCACTCTGCCCAGATTCTGCAGGTGACACTGAAGCAAAGCACCCCACTTACTTGGATGTGCTTTTTCCCCCGATTATATAGACTACAGTTTTTAGTTAATACTATGCATAAGATGGAAACAATATTAAATGCAGGAATGGCTAGAAGGTGCATTTTGCTTGGTTTTCACGCTAAATTGCAGTTTTCCAAACTAAAAAGCAGATAACCCCAAACTCCTCCACAGCAGCAAAGGTTTCACTCCTCTTGTTGTTACTGGCAAGGGCAAAGGAACAAGACCAGCTCCCTGCCCTTCACCTGGAAGCAGATCAGCGCACATGCAGCCACAGAGATCCACTTCCCACTAATAAAAAGGGGATTTTTTCCTGGTAACACAGCCATGCACTTCAGCAATAATCCAGGGAGCTCTAAGAGAAACCTTGAACTATGGAAACATAACAGACAGGGGACACAGCTTCAGAAAAGATCCCACCTATCAGCCAACAGGAGGCTGGGGTCAGGCAGAACAGTGTTCTTTCTACTTGAGAGCCCAAACTAAACTCTTAAAGCTGTGCAAGAAAACCCGGCTGGGAGGCTCTGAGGATGCAACAGAGGCTGCCGCTCCGAGCGGGCTTATCATTGCTCCTGACATCCTGACAGAAATGTGTAATATAGAAGTTCAGCAGTGTGGGCAGGCTAAATTACAGTAGGCAGGAAAAAATAATTTCAGTGTGAATCCAAGCGTTTAGTCTTGTCCACTTGCAGTTGCAGCATGTTATCCTCTCTGCCCCCCTCAACTCTGTGATTTTTTTCCTCTAACAGAAAAACTTCATTTGCAAGGGGCTGTCACAGAGTGGGTGCCTTGGTTCTTCAATTTGGTGTTCACACCAAGAAGTGCCTTAATGCACTGAAATGTGATTTGGTTCTTGCTCATTGGGGAATTTCCCATGTATTTTTTCTTTAATGTATTTACCTGCTAAGGCAAATGCTGTGGTAAACAGATTATATACTGAGTAGCATGGTTATGGGGAGTTTCAGCTAAAGCTTAGTGAATTTATATACAGAAAATACTCTTATAAATAAAAATGGACTTCCAGAAATATGTGCCATTTACCCTGTTCTTATTCACAGGAAAAGAGCGTTTTCAATGTCAGATCATGCCTTGCACTGGCCCAGTGCAACAGCTGCTCCACTGGGCTCCCCAGTTGTGCGCTGCAGAGCCCAGAGCTGCTCTGCTCTCCCGGCTGCCCAGTGTGTCCTGCTCTCCTGCAGCCCCACATTCCACCCACCGCAGAGCTAGGATGGTCCCAAGCTGTCAGCTTCAAATCAGAAAGGTGGGGAGGGACAAGAGTGCAGCAGGATCACAATTCCAGGCAGGAGAACACGCTAAGATCACCAACAGAGAACACAGAGCTGAAACAGCATGTATAAACCCAACCAAACTGGTGCTGACCATTTCTGTTACTGTGGGCCACTCTGATACCATGGATCATGGGTCTCTTGAATTTACAGGAGCTATTGTACCTTAAACCATCCAATCTGTCCATCTGGTCAAACTCCTTTGGCTTTTGTTGCTATCTGAGACATTTATGCCTTTTTAGCAGCTCTAAACATTTTTTGAGGGCCTGTAGGTAGTTACTCCTATTCCCAAAGGTTTCCCAAATCAGGACACTTGCTGTTTAGTGCTTGAGCAAGTGGACAGGGCAGTCTTCAACTTTAACTTCAAGGGTTGCTGGTTATGATGGTCAAGTGACCTCAGAGGATCCTACAGCTTTGAAAGAGGCCACTATCAGTCTTCCAAATACCTTGTGGAGGTCCCATGCCCCTCAGTCCAACTGTTTCCATTGCAACGTTCCCAAACCTCCCGTCAGAGGCTCCAGGCAGCTTCTCAGATAAGCAATGCACAACACACCATGGGGAGCCACCAAATTAAGCAAAACACAGTAAAGCCAAACAAAACTTCATGTAGGAGGCACGGGAGCTGGAAGATCTGCGTTTCCTGGCTCTGCCACAAATAACTCCAGTTCTTTGCATTTCCCCTCCCGTTCACAGGAGCTCATTTATTTATAGTGAAAGATTTGAGACAAGGACACTTTCTTCCTCTCTGTGGCACATCCATTACCAAAAACTCCACAAAGAAGGGATTTTCTGAGGGCTCCTGCTCAGAAGCAGCAACCTATAAAGTAAAGCATCAGACTCCAGTTTTCAGGCACCTTCCCTCAGGAACCGTGGATTTCCAGGGAGCTGGAGCTCAAGCACTGTCACCATCCCTGCACGGGGCCCTGGCAGACAGCAAGGAGAAGGGCTCCCTCCCTGGTGGCCGCGGGCGTTTCCCACCCCTTTGCTCCTCCACTGGAGGAGCTGCAGGCACTGTACAGAGATGAGCCCGGCCCCCCAGTTCCTGTGAGGAGGTGAATGCAAGGGGAAGGCAGCCTGACCAGGGCATTAGCCTCAGAGGACATAAGCTGATTGTATTATCACCTGTAGTATTATACTGCATATATTGTATGTAGTGTTATATATTATAATGAATATTATAAATGGGGCCTGCTCTCTGATGAAATTCCAGGGGAATTTCACTGCCCCGTCCTATTGGAGGACACACATGTCCCCCAGGTCAGTGCCACTGGCACTGACCCTGACCTGCTCCGCATTCTCGTTCCCTGTTCTGAAGTGCCAGGGACCATTCCTGTCCTCCCTGGAGCTGTCAAGACTTCATTAAAGCAAAACAAAAATGTGAATCATTAAAAAACCCTTACCAAAAGCTCTGGTGCTAAAATGCCTGGTATGGCAAAATGGTAAAAGATGCCTCAAATTCAAAGTTTTCAAACAAAACTACTAGTAGAGGTTTGGCACTTGCTAACACAAAATTACTGTCTTTTCCTCAGCTTCCAAATGAAAATTTGTGCTCGATGAGCAACTTGGAGCCAATGCAAGCTGTCATCTCTTGAACCCTTAGAATAAGGAGCACCACCAATATGTTGTAAGAATTCAGCAACTCGAAAATCCTTCATGTCTGCTCCTTCCTAGAGCAGTCCCTTAACCTGAGGTTATTACACACTATGACTAGTTGTTCACCCTGTCTAGGATCTGCTAAATGTTTCTCTGCAAAATCATCACTCAGGGCCCATTCACAGCCAGGCATTAACTGCTTGGCTTTTCCTGAAACTAAGGAATTTGATATGACACATAAGTCACCATAAACTCTGCAGGATTAACTAAGTTATTGGATCTTACAGCACAACTGGTTGCTACAAATGATAGCCTGGAAAATGACATTATCGCCCAGTGATTTGGTTCAATGTGATTGCTACAGTTAATGCAATAACATAACTCGATTAGGATGCTTTTGTTATGAATGAACAACCTTGTTTAATATTGTCCGACCATCCAGAGGCAGATGAAATGCAGTGCTCGCAAGGCTGGGAAGCCTAGAAATTCAGTGGTGCAGTTTAAGAGGGGATACCAGGACAAGTTAGAAGACCAGGGCGCTTTCCTAGAGGCATCGAGGTCCTTGAGTCCTGCCAGGTGCACCTCAGGGCTGCGGAGCAGCCGGGGGTCACAGTGCACAGGCTGGGTGTGCTGCTCGCCACCCAGCGCCTCCTGCACCCACTGGCCCTTCCCAGGGCACAGCAGGGTCCCGCAGGACACTGCTGCTCAGAACCAACCAGCCTGGTCCAAGCAGAGCGCCTGCCTGGGAGCTGCTATCCGGCCTCAGCCTGGAGGACTTCAGCTTTCGGGAGAGATGGAAGTTTAGAGCGGTTCTCACCGCTGCTACCTGCGGCCCAACACTAACTCAAGCCACGTGTCATTCCCTTAACTTCTCCCCTGCCCGGGGAATTTCTGGAATCCAAGATATACAGTAGCTGTATTTTCCCACTTCCAAGTCTACAATGTCCTTATTAGTGCTGAGCCAGATGGAGAGAAATATGCAGAAAACCAAAGTGATCCTTGCAGGAATCTTTCTCAATTCATCCGTGCATGCATTTAATTTCCTGTCTTCTTGTTTTCAGGCTGTCCTTGGATATGTTTGGGAGAAACCTGAGAGGGTTATATGTGTTGTGGCCTCCAAGATTCTTAAAAACATGGAATAATTGCCATAACTTCAATGTCTTTTTTCCCTTCCTCCTTTCTAAAGAAAATTTCTCCACAGAAATGTCTCACCTTCTCATTTCTCAAGCTGAAGACTTTTTCCTCTTCAAAGAAATGTGAGAACAGGCATTCAGGAATGGGGGACATGCTTCACATATGATTATAAAATCTGATTTGTTATAAAAACCAGATGTTACTCAACACCATAAAGTATATATGAATATTCTATTTGAATAACATATAGTGTACAGTCCTTAAAGAAACACATTTTATAAGCCAGATACATTTGGACATGGCCAAATTCCAAGATCCACAGATTAAATTTCTGTCTGCTCTGCACACATATACCCTCCATGCACACACATTAATACCTGTTCCCCAAAATACATATAAAGCATATATATGATCAATCAAAGCCTAGATATAGTTTTTATTATTATAATAAGTATACCAGCAGGTTTCAATACATGGGATTCCTTTCAGGATATCTAATCTTATTTTTGCCCAGAGGGTCTTCAGATACTCATGCAAAATAAACGAGATGCTGTATAGATTTCCTAAGGAAGCATCCCAGTTGAAATGCTCTGAATTAAATATAAAAACCCACCTCACCGAGAATAACTAGTTCCCAAAGGCTGGACTTGAGAGCACGTGTGTGCATGTGCGTGCACGTGCAGACACATACACATTTCCTTGTTGCCTTGAACTAGTGAAATCCAAAATTCAAACGACTCACCGTGATTCTGCTCCTGCCTCAGCAGCACCTGGGAGCAGCATCGCCCCCACCGCTCCCGCATCCTCCAGCCCCCCTCACCCAGCTCCTTCAGCAAGAGCTTGGCTGTACAGAAACGGGGTGATGCTAAAACAGGAACAGGCAGAAGCAGCTTTCATTTGGAAGCCATCCTCACTGTGACCTGAGCTTCTGGGGGGCTTCTGGCAGCATCAGCCACTTCAACCCCACCTGTCCCTGTGGAAAGCGGCTCCTACAGGCAACACCCAGCAAAGGCTCCCGGGCCCAGGGAAGTTCGGCTGCAAGGTCTGCAATAGGACTGCAAGATGCACGGCCAGGGCATCACCACAACAAAGCATCACGTTGCCTAAATCAGTGTCCCAAGACACCCCAACTCAGCCAAACCCCTGAAGACAGCAGAGGGCACAGATGTGGTAGGATTTAAGGTGTTAAATCCTCCATGGACACGCACAGGGATCTTTGGAACCCACTCACCAGCTTCTACTGAATAGACAACCTGGTAACCCTGAATGCATAATCTCACCTCAGCATGGATATAAATGCAATTAAGCCTTTAAAAAAAGGAAAACACTTCCTGGGCTGGGGTTTTGGGCTCCTGGCACCAAGTCACCTGCAGAGCAACCTTGCGTGAGGCAGGGCCCTCCCGCGGAGGCTGCAGTGGGAGGAGAGCGCCTGCAGCAGCACCTGCCTTTACTGGAGGGACTTATAAAACCACTAGAGACTGCAATAAATTCATCTGAGGGTATATATTATGCTTTGTAAAGAAGCATTTAAAATGCCATTATATTGATTTAAATCTAAGTTTCTTCAATACAAATTTCTCTGTCTAGCAATATCTCTGATTTCAACTGTGCATATATATACACAGATGTGCTGCAAATAATATACATCTAAACAAACACATACACTACAAAAATAATGTTCTAGTATGTAAATGTATGCATAAAAGCATGCTGCAAACAATATATATGCATATATGCCACAGTTGGTGTTCTAAGTGAGACCAGTAATTGCTTATGTAAGAATAGTAAAAGTTAAAAATAATAAATACACCCCTACGCTGCTTCAGCTGCTTATCTGTACCCGCACATTGTGTGGAGGCACAAAGAAGCGCAATGCCCCCGTGTACCACCAGCACAGGGCCTGTCTGCTCCATGGCATGGCACCCGCCCACTGCACATGGTGCATTAGACATATAGCACCTGCATTTGGAACACTGCTCTATTTTGCATTTTCACAGAATGGCTTCGTCCTTGCACATGTAGCACATGCTTACAAACTATACTTAAGAAATTGCAAAGCCTTATTTTAAAACTCTGCTGCAAGCCAAGTGTAAGTGCTCCCAGGGCCGTAGGTGCCCAGGCAAATGTTGGGGCTCCCACGTTGGCCACCCTGCATGCCAGCCCCCAGTGCCGACCCCAGTGCCACACAGTGCTGGGGAGCCCCGCAGAGAGGTTGGCCTGGCTGGGCGCTGACATTGAGTCTCCTTGGAGCAGGACCCGGTGTTTCCATCAGCACACCCGCCTCAAGGCCGGCTGCAGCCAAGGAACTTGCCGGAGAAGCTAGTAAAATTTTAATGCACTCTGTAGTGCGGTCATGTCATACTCAGTTATGGCAAATAATCCCAGATGCCTGCAGAGGTAAAATGGAGCTGTAATGTGCTTGCCTCCTAACCCGAGCTGACAGCAATGATGTACGACTACCATTAGCGGAAAATATCACTTCAACTAACCCATGATCCAGCTCCGCTAAGGGTCACGTTATCCATGAGGAACAAATTACACTCCCAAAGTAAATACAAATTTTCTACACGAAATGGGTACAAAAAAAATAAAATAAGAGAGAGAGGAGTGGGGCAGGGGGAGAGGGCGCGGGAGCCATACGTTACCTTTGACAACACGCTGCTGGGTGACACAGATGATAAAGGACAGGAGGAGTCGTGGGCTGCAAGCGCCAGGGCCACGTGGAGCATGTCCATGGTCCCCTCCTCCCTCAATGTGACAACGCACAGCCCTGGTGCCGCGTTCACTGCTGCTCTCACTGCAGGGCCCCAGCGCAGCACCGCAAGCGGACAGAAAGGACCCTGCTCTGTAACCGTAACAGCCTCGAGCAGCAAGGAGTACCTGCCAGCAGCTCCAGTGGATCGGGGACGGTGCCGCGGCCGGCCTAGCTGAGAGACAACATCTGCACGGGGAGGACGCACTGGCCCTGCTGGCAGGGAGCATTCCGGCTGTGAGGGAACAGCAGAAAGCTGTTCCTCTAATTGCAGCCTTAGCCCACATAAACATGTGGCAACCAGGAAGATACTGGGATTCCATGACCTGCAGTTAACACTTAACTGGGTTCTCAGCCAGTTTCCCCACAGGGTTTTGGTTGCTAAACCTGCTGATACCCACTATTCCAAGAGGGTTTTCACCCCAAAATTCAGCTCTTTAACAGAGCAAATCATCCTTCTTCCGGAGCCCAGTGAGACGGATGTTTGCATGGGAGCCACGACAGCTGAGTCTCTCCCACCAGCCACAAGCTGACACACAAACACTTCTTGTCCCCATCCCTCCCACCACGTGGCCCTCCTTGAGGTCCCACCTCTCCGGGCACTTGCGATAACACCACTACTAATATCTCTAGGTTTTCCCCCAGGCTTCATACGCCAAAATTTGAAGAGTGGAACCACAAAATCATTATGGTTGGAAAACACCTTCAAGATCATCAAGCCCAACCAAAGATGCTAAAACGTACCCTAATGCCCATCTTTGCAATGGTGCAATAAATGATGAGATTTCCCTCCACGACCAGGCTATTCCAGATCAGAAAAACTCTTTTTATGCTGTTCCAGCAGCACATAAACCCCAAACCGAAACCTTCGCTGGGCTTCTGCACAGCGAGGGGCGCGCAGATCCCATGGTGATGGGTGCCATGTCAGAGCGGAGCTGGCTCCTTGCTGGGATGTGCCGCAGCTTGGGCTCCATCCCAGGGGATGCTTCTCTCAAGGGCTCCCCAAATTACTTCTTCACCTACATTAAGAGGGAAAATATTGACACCACGGTTTTGCTGCCAGTGTTTCCTATTTAAAAAAAATCCCAAAGTGAAGTGATTGCCCACACAACACATGAAATTATCTGCAAACCCTCCTCTCCAGTGCAGGAGGTGGCATAGAGCAATTTCAATCCCTTTTTGAGAACTTTTGTTGCTGGTAACAGAATGCACAAGAGGAAGGAGTCCACCTCGTGCTGTGCAGCCCAGTTGAAGGCGAGCTCGCTTCAGCTCCCGCTCCCCAGGCAGCCTGCAGCGCAGCTTGCCAGGACGCTGTGGGTGCGCAGGGCCAGAGCTGTGGCTCAGCACAGCGTGCGGGCAGGGCACAAGCGGCTCCACAGGAGGAACCCCAACAACCAACTGTGCGTTCGTTCATGCAGGGGGATGGAAATGCAGGGGCTTTAGTGGGTGCACCCAAATACCTACCACAGTCAATACACCCGAGGATCCAGACTGACCCAAGGCAGCAGAGTTTGCAATGCTGCACTAAAAATTTTTTGTTTGTTTTTCAAACTGTGCCAGAAGAACAGCAGAAAGCCCACGTGCTTATATATGTGTGTGTGTACATATACACATGTGCGTGTACATATATATAACCAGCAAACACAAACACACTATATGTATTAAAACTGGTCAACACAAATCTGATACTATAAAGCTCTCTCCAAAGCTATAAAGAAGGACTATCCCAAAGCGCTTTGCAAGCAGAGGCAGGGTGCGTGTGCGAATGCTTTTGCATGCATTGGATATACGTAAATAACCAGTCCTTTTATGTGAGCATACCAGAGCCATTTATAATGCTTTCCATGCCATAATCTTAAGTTCATAGCTGTTTTCTATATAATCAAATGCTGAAGCTGTAGCATTGTCATTAAAACATTCTGATGCATCGAATAGCCTGCAGATGCTTTTTTTCCCCTCTCTCCAGACCTATGGAGCCACTCAAGACAGTAATCAAGTCAACGACCAACACACTCCCACCAAGGTGGCCTCTATACACAGCCCCATCCCAACCCGCTCCCAGACTGCGTCCTACCCCATCCCAACCCACTCCCAAACTGCAGCCTATGCAACATCCGCCCCGGAAACACACCACGGCAGTAACCATGGCCGCTCCATCACTGCCCTCCATGATGCAGGGCCATGCAAAAACAGCTCCTAATGGCACTCAAGAATGTCACTAAGTGAAGTGGCTGAGTGCCACTAGGATACATTTCGCATTAAGTCGCTCCTTGCAGCCATTTGCATGTCAAAGTTGCACATTTCTGATCAAAGTTAGCTAAAATTCAAGCCAATGTAGGCCATTTTTCCCCCTCTTGAATATCACGCAAGTAACAACTCTGTGTACGGTGCAAAGCGGTCCCTGTTGATCAATGAAATATTTTCCTAGAAAAAGCTTCAGTGAAAAACACTAACGTTCCACACTGAGCTTTAATTTTAAAGCTAGTCTACATGGAATGGCAAAAGGAAATGCTAAAGAAATTAAATAAAAAGGACTTCAGCCTGTAAGTCATCTTTAGCTTTTGACTTCCTCATAAAGATGTTTCATATGTCTTTTCAAGACAGGTTACATTTGCATTAATGCTTTTTCACTATATTAATTACCGAGGGTATAATTTTAAAGATTGTATCCAGATAGCAGAGGAAAACACAGTTGTACTTAAATTTGTCAGCTGTGCAATAGCTTGCCCTAATTTTAGACTATCAACTCTGGAGACCTGCTCAAAGAGCAAGACTGGCAGACTTCTTAATGGAGAAAATCGGAGGTCCCCCGGGATTCATCCTGCCTCCTGATTTGGTGGGAGATCCCAGCGGCATTTGCTGAAAGGATGCCAGGACAGAAAAGTGACATCTTGCTAAGTACTAGTGATTTACATCCAAATTTACTTCCCTCCACAGATATACCTGTTACCTCGTCAGGTTTTTAGCAACAGGAGAGCAAACTTTCAACACTTTGGTCCAAAACTGTGTGCCTAATCAGAATGAAGGAGCACTCGTCTATATAAATAGGTAAGTTACCCACCCAAAACATGTCATTTAAAATTGAGATGCTGACACAGCCCTAGATACAGTGCTTCTGAGCAGGAGCTGCATCATTTTTCAATTAAAGATCCTTGTTTCCTCTTCCGGAGAAACCTCTGGAGAAATGTCTCATGCGAGGGCAGACACAGACAGAAAGTGACTCTGTCTGTCGGCTCCCAATTAAAGGCTACAGAAGATGGATTGGAGGCAGCGCCACCACCTAATAGAGATCAGGTAACAACAGTGATTTACACAGCCAGATAAACACATATTCAAGTGTAGGAAAAGAGAATACTGAGAGCTGAAGATGCGTGACTTTCCCTGCTCCATCACTGCTCACTCCCCGGCCCCCATGTCCTGCTCCTCCACGGATTCTCCTGTTGCAGTGCGGCACTTGGAGACACGTTGGATCCAGCTGCCCTTGGAGACCAGCTTGGCCTGTCATGCATTTCACATCACATTGATCTGCCTTTTTGCTTCAAACACTGACCCATCATTCTGAACCATGGGGCTCATTTATCCTAGTGGAAACCCGTGCACATTACTCACTGTCCCTTGTTGCCTCACTCCTTCCTCCTAGGGAGCTCTTGCTTCCCTAGTGCACCACAGGATCAGCTCTCCAAACTCCTACACGAAGCCAAACTGTTTCCATTCCACCTTTCTGAACGGCAAGCACAGAATCCCTCTGTGTCAATAACTGTGTGTGCTGTACACTTCAGTACAGGAGACGGCTCTAAAGAAAAGGAGCTCCCCTCTTCACAGGAGCACCTCAGCAAGATATGTTTCAGCGGGGAGGAGAATAACTACTGAGTCTGTAGAATAAGTTGACCTAGGACCAAGCAAGAGCAATTTCATAGTTCACTCCAGAAAAGCTCCGTCGTTGGAAGCCAGCACCCTCGAGATGGTACAAGACACCTAGACTGAGGATCCTACAAGTTCCAATCATGCTGGATATCTTCAGCTCCTCCTGTCATTAATGAAACCTGGGGATGCTGAGCACAATTTACAAAACCACCAGCCTCCTGCACAGGCATTTGGCACCTACCTTCCCCCGGCCCATTCTACCCACAGGACTTTTTGGTCTGAAAAAGGCGATTTTGTTTCAAGTGGGGACTCCAAATCTTCTAGGGTCCTATTGAAAGAGATCTAAGAGATCCTGCCCGTCTAAAGAAAAGAAGTTCCTACTTGTCAGTTAAACAAAGGAATAACGCACAGCCTCCTTTATAGTGTGTACTTTACCTGTCATCCAACAGCCCATTATCATGTCACGGCAGAGTGCACTTTTCCACAGGTCACTTTGTTTGAAATGACATGGATAATGCACATGTCAGCGAGCTGACAGTCCCGACCGTCCTTCAGAGATAAAAACCGCCAGCCGAGCGCCTGTTCTTATCTGGGGTACATGCCTTGGCCTATCATCTAAGTCAGGCAGAACATGATTTCTCCAGAGAGCACTTTTTTCATTTCCTGATTTTAAGAAAATCAAATAAGCACCATTTGTCTTCATCTGAATATGCTTGACCTGCTCAAATGATGATGTCTCGCATTTTATAACAGGCTACATATGCTGAATTCAAATTAACAGCAGAACAAGGCCTTAGATCTCTGCCTCAGCTGCCAACACGGCCTGAATAAATACACCAGGGTTAGCAGCCGCCTTTTAGAATCGGGCCTGAGCTATAAAACTCAAAGCTGGGTCTGGTCCTGGGATTTGAACAGCTCTAAATTACCAGGGATATTTGGATCTGCACTTAATCCCATTTCATTAGGGGAGGAAGACAAAATATAGATCACAGGGATGAAATCCAGGGCTGGATTTTCAATTTCCTATCCAAGCACTGGGATATTCTGTGTGAGGTACAGTTGGAGCAGCTCTTGGATTGCATCACCAAAACAACCCCCAAATAGCAAAACCCACACTCCCAAAACTGCCTATTTGCCTCTTTGTAGAGGAGTGCCACAAGAGAACGTGGCCACATTTACAGTACTAAGCTTGGCCACATTTGCAGTGGCAGGAAATTATTAAAAGTTCTAGAAGCCATAAACATAGGGGCTGAAATTCAGTTTATCATCTTCCACTGCAGAAGGAACATCCTGAAAATGAATAATCACTTCACAAGATGGTATTTAATAGTATTGCATTAAATATTCATATCCAAAAAAATGCAAGTTAATTCTGTGTAAAAAACAACAACTCCCTTTTCTGTTGTCACACTCTGATTAACTCTAGTGATTAGTTCCCTTATGAAAGAGAAATCAGTGCAGTTCTAAGTAAACAGTGGTTCTTTAACAGAGTTAGCAAATTATTAAGAGACACAAGAAAAAAAATAATCTCTACTTGGGAAATAACTGAAAGCTGAAGGGCAAAGATTTGGCAGTCGCATACAGAACGGCTTGAAAATTTCTTTGGCTTCCTGCTATACAAATCCCGTGTTGAACTGATTGAGTTTATGAAAGGCAATTTCTGCACTTGTTTCCTTCTGGATTTCACAAAATATTTGTTATTTTCGGTGGCATTAGCTGCACAGCAGCACAGCCCACTCAGTTTAGCTAGGAGCTAGTTAACAGAAGGCCTCAAACTCTCAATACCGCAGCATTCCTCAACCAACCTGTTCCTTTAGCATCTTGTTAGACCTGCCAACTTCTGCACCTCATTTACTCAGTAAGAGAGGAGGAAAAAGCAATTTCATTGTCAAAATATCTCATGAGATTCAACATATGAATGGAATCACAAAATTTCCACCTGGAAATAAAGAAGTTAGAGCAGTTTTTCCTTCAAGGATTATTTCAATTCAGCAGATAAGAAAGTTAGAGGTCATTCTGTTCATTCATAACAAAATGTAAGACATAGTAATAAAAAACTAATATTCACATTGTATTTTTATCAGCCTCCTAAACAATAAATAGCTTTACAGACCAGTGCCTGTCCTCTTAAGCATCACAATCTTCTTTTTTTCCACTTAGAAATCCACAGTTATTGAGAAAATTATCAGCAAGATGTGTCACTTAATGTACAGTTTCAAAATGTTGTTTCTAAAAAAATCATCCCTAACACGTCAATTTGAATCTGAAGAACCTTGCCTATAGATAAGCAAAATGGGCAAAAGCATGGTTAAATAACTTAAAAAGTGAAAATGTGAGGGCTGCAAAGGTATTCCCTTGTGTTAAACTGCCAGCACTTCCCAAGTGAAAATGCAGCCACAAAAAGGGTTCATAGTCAAAATGGTGTTCATAGATAACACATGCACAAATCCTGGATCAATATGCTTGAAAATGGATTGTGCAGCCTCCAGAATGTTCCCTGGAATACTCTTGCCTCAGAGATCTCCTCCAAAAGCAAATCAAAGGGAACCAAGTCTTTTATTTGTATAGAGTTGTACTGCATCAATCCAAAAAGAAACTTTGAGCAAGTAACAGCATAACAGGAATAAATGAATCCAGTAACATATTTTTGTACCCAGACTAAGCCACTTTCTTACCTTTTCTTCTTGGTCACTGTCGCTGTCACACTGAAACAGAAAAGGAAAAAAAGAACAGGTAAGAGAAGGTTGCTAAAGCAAAAAAAAGAAGTAAAGATTTCTCCAAACAAGATGGATGAAATACTCGTAAACCCTGTTGCATCAACTCCAGTTCCTTCAGGGAAAGCCACAATTACTGCACAGGAGGGAAATGCAGTAACATTAGTATTTTTGTTTTCAGTGCATTCCCCCCCATCCCGATTCAACAAAACGCATTTGCAATGCCCTCTGCCAGGCCAATTCACATGAGAGGGAGCTGAGGGTGCACAAGCACATTTACACTTTAAAACTGGATCAGGGAGGAAGAAAAACAGTATTAGAGGGTTGTTTCTTTTTGTTTTGCATTGCTTATGCTGGCTGCCAATAAATTAGCTTCAAAGGCTTCTCAGATAGGAGGAAATGGAAATAGTTCAAGTTTGTCCATCCCAGAAGAGAAGCATTTACAAGGCTACCCTCTCACTCCAGCAGTACTTGGAAGAGTCACACTGCATCGTTGCCTACAGCTGCTCCATTAAGAATGGAACTGTGGTGACACCAAGAACATGCCAGATTAGTGGATTCATTGAGATTTTCTAGAGTAGCCAGACATTTATAAAAGTGTATAATTTTGATCATTAATACAAAAGGCCCTTGCTAATTATCAAGTGCCAAGGGTCAGTTTTTTAACGGTTTTCAGTATTGAAGAAATACAATAGAAAAACAGAGGAATCGCAGATGAGGGTAGAGAAACATGGTAAGTCTACGCCATGCTCAGGTTTCCTACAAGTACACAAAGAGCTCTGGAAACGGGTGTGTGAGGACAGTGCAACTAGCTGCTTCTCTCGTCGGTACAGATTCTGACTCATCCCACCAAATTTCGGGTAACAACCGAGGGGTCGTGCTCGGCAGCAGCAGAGCACGAGAATCGCCTACAAACAGCCTCGGTCCCCGGGGGACTGAGCTGCCTCCATCCTTCGGGGACGAACTTGCACCTTGGCCAGTTGGAGACACTTCAAAGGAGAGAACATCACACTCCCACCTGCAGCTAGATCTTCATTGGCGTCCCTAACAAAAATCCAAGCAACATTTCTTTAATCAGTGAAATGATTTATGCAGCAAGTAGTTGCATCTAAATACTCCAGTAGGTTAAAAAAAAAAGGCACAAAAGGTGAGGCAGTTTTAGCTTAAAATTTGAAATCCTCGTGCAAGGGGTACTTCATAGACAGAAACTGTACTTTTTAGAACAACTTTCTTGTATATAATGTACTCATACCCTCATCCTCAAAATGTTACATATGCTGACTACAGCACGGCTACATACATGAAATGTTTGGATGCAGGTAGTATTTGTTGGCAAAGCAAGACCCCATGTTCATAGATCTCCATCTATGAATGTCAGAGACATCACAAAAATCCCATTCCCTATCCCCATTTTCAGATTGCTGGAAAAATTCAGCTGTTGGGATAAATTCTTCCACACTTTCATTACTGTGAGGGCCCTCCGTGACAGCAAGGATATGCACCCTACAGACTGGGATGCGCTATAGGGTACTGAGGAGACCTCTCTTATATCTGCAAGCAGGGAGCCTGGTGCCAGTTGCTCCATTTCTTTGTCCCCTCTCCTGCTGCTGACAGCCCGGGAAGCAGCCTGGGACTTTGGGGTTTCTGCAGCGCTGGAGGTATTGGTGGAGCTGGGGACTTGCCAGTGGCAACATCTGAACCTGCCAGTGACACCGTTACCCCGACTGGCACGGGGCAGCAGAGGCGTCGCGCAGAGCAGCCTCACTGCTGAGCGGGTTCCAGGAAACCGTTAAGCCTCCCGCTTGCCGACAGGTCAGTTCTAATTTCAAGGTTCGCTTAATTCCACATCAAATAATTACTGTCATACCCAGCAGCACCTTGTCTCCCGAGTTAAGCATATGGCGGAGGACTGAGACCTACTGGTGGCCGTTACGGCAGCAGCGTGGCTGCCAAGCTGATTAGAAGCGCTTGGGCCCTGCTTTGCCGTGCTCCCAGGAGTGGTGGTAGCTCCATGGCACGGCCGCTCCCCGGCATCACCAAAGAAGCTGCATGGCCCTGCCAAGGCCCTTGTGGTCCTGCCAAGGTCCGCACAGCCCTCACAACTCCGCTCAAGCTCCTCAATTCACGCTCCGATGAGAGACCTATGCTGTAAGCGCTATCCGAGTTACAGCTCGAGCCCTGCATGCCAGCCTCTGGCAGAGATGGCTGATGGTCGAAGCCCTCCAAGCTCATGAATTATGCACAGGCAATAAACGCTCCTGCCATTTGCCTAGCCTGGATCCAGATACGCTCCGCAAAGAGCCAGGGCATCCGCGCACCAAGCGGGGCAGCTACTTCCCTGGACAAAGAGGGTCTCCGCCTTGCGCTCCGGGAGGGCAGTCCCGGTCCAACAGCACAATTGGGCAGAGAAGCTCTGTGCACACACACAAAATAAAAAAAAAAGATGTAAAAATAAAAAGGAAGGAAGAGGCTTTTGCCCTGTTTTGTGTGGCACTTGTATGTGCTCAATGCCAATGGACCCTCAAACATATGCGGATCTGCGTGTACAGAGCCTGCTCAGCTGAATTTTCCAGGCAGATTACAGACACTCGTTTCCTCTGCTTCCTGTAAAGACTCAGACAATTTATTTGCCAGGTAGCTCCAGGAAGACTTGCAGGAGAAGAGGAGGTTTGCAGGGTACTTGTTTATCTTCCTCCTGCCTAACACAAGTCTGCAGGTCAGGTACTCCAAGCATTCCACTTGCACCCCAATCCTCCAATGAACCCAACTCATTTTGGATGCCCCTTTTTGCGCTGACTGTACCAACCACCACTTGCAGGGAACAGGGCCTGGAAATGAAAGCTCAAAATCCTGAATTCCATCACCCCCAAACACTGCTCACCTTTGCAAAGCTGGCTCTGCATTGCTTGCTACCTCTGCTCTGTCCTCTGCAAATAGGAGTAAATACTTCTGTGCTGCCCAGCTCCACTGAGGAAGTCAAATAATTTAAGTGCTTTCTTTGTGCAAAAGCTCAATGAAAACCCATTAAATGGGAACAGCAAAACCATGTTGTCCTAAGCTCATTTGTGTTCACTATACAACCCTTGGCATCTCAGTTGCGGTTCTGTTCACTGACACTTTTCACTATACTAATAATGAATTCAGCTTTTCTTTGGCTAAGAAGTTAGACACAGCCTTGTATTTTTTAAGGATTCAAAGAAGTCTAGCGATACTTCAGAGGGAAACTGCACCAGGAAGGATGATCCTATGCATAAGTCCAGCCCAAATGTTTTGCATCAGACATGTCCTGTTTTGGAGCTTAAGTGATAGAAATACTTTGTGCTGGCTGCTGCAAAGGGTGATAATTACAAAAAGAGTTTTCCAGTGTTCTTCACAGCCCATGTCAGAAAGCCAAGGTTTGGTGCACGCTCTGCATCTGAATATTCTACGAAGAACCAGAATCCAAAATGTCATTCGCAGGTAGCGCAACCTGATTTTTGGATAACTTACTAGCCTCACCGGCAGCTGCAAGGGATAAAGTGACAAATCAGGACGAGGTGGCTGCAGGCACATTTTATACCGGAAAAAGGAGAGTTTTTCCTCCCATCCTCAAATACAAGGCATTTACTACCTCCAGGCTGAACAGAAGTCACGACTGATTGTAGTCAACTCGGGCCAGGCTTAAAAAGACCCAGAGCCAGATTTGCAAATGCTGGCCTAGAGCATCAAAAAATAAAGCAGCCAACCAAACACCCTTCGGCTCCCATTTAGGCACCGAAATGAGAGCCAGACTAGCAGAATTGCTGAACACCCCCAGCTCTCGTTAAGCCATTTATGGTCAGAGTTTCAAATGAGCATGGCACAAGCTGCCATGGGCTCCTCCGAGGAAGCAGCTCTTGAAATGGCTATTTTGTGGGCTTTAAAGTCTCATACGAGGCAAAGGGGACTCCAGTAGTATTCCCAAAGATGCGACAGTGCTGCAAACTAAGTCCAAGCAAGTGACAGAAAATTCAACTCAAAACTGTCTCCACAGAGGAAAGAAACTGAGTATTGCATGCTCAGACACCACAATCAGTAACTCACAAACTTGTATTTTTATGCATTCTATGCACGTTTAATTGCTGCTACTTTTTGTAGAAGGAAGCAAAAAAAATTGAGGATTGGACTACGAGATAGCATCAGACCTCCCAGGTCTCCTGCCCCATTGGGACAGAGCATTACATTAAGACCCACAGCGCATTACCCACAGGATAGCACCGATCCTAATGCCACGTTTCAAAAAAGAAAAAAAAAAGTCACCCTGTGAGGTTACAGCTATAATTTGTGCTATTTTAATAGCTTGAGAGTCAAGTCCAAATCATGCTGAGCAAAGGCCCCTGCCACGGCACCGGCTCATTCAGGCTGAGGCAACACTGTGGAATTCTCTGTACCTTGCTGATTGAACACATTCTTGTGCAAAAAGTGGCAATCATTGACTACATCACGTACAATGACATTGAGGAGGGCATTGTTCTCTGTTCTGCTCAATGGACTTTGCTGGAACAGCTATTTCATATCTCGGATCCATTTATCATTGCCACCAAAGGAGTTGGCGCTGCTGAAACGCCAGCGCTGAACAAAGTGATTCTACTCATCTGTCTGCTGAAAAGAAATCTGAAGAAAATGAGGGAAAACCCAGACCTCAGCCATGTTCACACTGACATTTACAATATTCTTGTCCATCTATCTGCCAGTGACAAACTGACAGCCTCGGAAAGGGCAAAGATGATATTTGAGCTATACAATTAGACCTTTGCTTCTAAGAAAAAAGAATAAAAAACATCTCCTAGATGAAAGGAGACACAGACAGGGAATAAATGGGCAATTTTCTAATTGATGAAGTGAAGACAGGGAAAGTCACAAAGAAACTAAGAGCACCATCTTCACTTTTTCTTTCTCATCTCTGACTTTGCCTACGAGTTGAATTCAGCATGGAGCCCTTTGCCAAGGAATCCTACACACGGCATCTCACAAATTGTTTCACATCACAGCCTGCTTAGCAATTCTTTACCATTCTTCACAATGATTCAGCGCAAGGCGCAACTCCGAAACAGAGATGGTCGAGAAGTTTAAGATCTGCTTTCTCAAAAGCCAGAATTATGGATTATTCACATAAAAGTTCCATTTTACACAAATTACCTTAGTCTGAACAAAAGATTGCAAAGCTGACCTCTAATCTGAATTCCATTTTATTCAAACTACTTTGGTTCAGATGAAATATAGCAGTCTTGGACATTTAAAGTTATCTTGGTCCCTTAGGAAAAAAAATGAGAACTTTGGACCACTTCCAGCTATAACTCTTAATTTCTCCTGCCCAAAGCAGCAAAACAACAGAGCTTGGGGCTCCTTCTAGCTCCACCATCAACGAAACAATGATTTGATATGAAAGTACACTTTTAACTAAAAGGAAATTGTATTACACATGATAATGTAGATCCAACCCAACTATTTCCAAATTACAGGAAGACACTCCTACCAGTTTGAGTAGATTAAAGGGGCTCTCCCAATGCAGCATTAAAGCTAACGATGCCATGAGCTACTCACATCAGCATCCTCAGAAAGAGTCTGCACAAGTCGAGCATCCTAATTCCACCAGACTAGCAGGGAGTTTAGCAACCACTGGACATATAAAGAGTCTCATCTCCATTTTAGGAAGTCATTCTCTTTTGGAAGAGAAGGACAAGTCCTGGCCTCGGTTCCTCAGCACCCTACATCAAAACCTGACTATACTCCTCCTTCAGAGAGCCCTCAGGCTCTACAGATTTGCTGCCTTCTCTGCCTTTCAGGCCATACACAACATGGTCACTTTTAGCACCCTCTGAAGTGACAAATAGTTTGTCAGGGCTCAAAAAATAATTGTAAATAATAATAATAAAAATGTGCTTTTAAACTGGTGCAATAAGTCATTAGCAAAGAATTAAATAATCAGTGTTTAATGAAGTTGGTGCCTGGTAGTGCATTAGCCAGTGTCTTAGTGTAAGAAAGGATTCCTATTATTCAAACCTCCTGGACTCAAGAGTTCAGTTTGGAATTTGAGTCTTCCAGGTGCTTGTAGGCTAATGAAAACAAAATATCCTGATGGACAAGAAGCAAAGCATGTTACGGGTTAAAATAATACAAAAATCTATTTTTTCCACTGTGTTGTGATCCATAAAAATCACCCTGAGCCTTTCTTCTTTCTTCTCTGCCTGTGAAGCCAATTGCTTTGATTGCAGTGATATGAGCTTGCTGAAATGACTTGCCCTTGCTTGTGAAGCAAATGGAACATGCTAATAGAACTTATCGCATTACCCGATGCAAAAGTGCCATAGCTCATTACTTTAAGATAAAAGGATATCATTGCAGACGGGAAGCAGAATTGACTTTCTGAGGCCCGACTTGATGATGATTTAATCAACTGCTCTCTTTCACTTCTCATCTCTGCGCCTGTCGGTTTCACAGGTGCTGTTAAATGAGACACTCAGAAAGTGAGCGGAGGCAAAGAAATTGCTGTCATTACTTTTCAAGAAAGGAGGTATGCAAATTCTCGACAGAAAGATTGCGTTCATAATGGGCCTGGTAAAATACAAGGATCATGCTTGACAGGTGAGGGCAAGTCATTTGTACGTCCTTAAAGTGAAGCAACCATCCTCATTTAGAAATTGTGCTCGATAAGAGAAGCTACACATGAAAACCATGCAATGCTGGCAAGCAGCAGGCAAACCTTTGGAGGCTTCGCTATTGCCATCCCGGCTTCAGCAGGTGCCTGGCAGGCCGTCACACACAGCTCTTCCAGGCTGCCAGATGGCCCCTTTTGACCCGAGTGTCTCAGAGAACTCCTCTTTAATATTTTTTAATACTGACAGCTTGCACATGCAGAGTGAAGTCTGAGAGTTTCTTCCTTTCTTCATCATTGTTGCCAGAAATAGGAATCGCAAGACAAAAAGCTAAGTCAAGATGGAGTTAAGTTTGAAAACAGAATCAATAGGTGGAGGTAATAGCTCGTTTTCTTATGCACATCACTGAGTATTACAAATCTCAGCTCAAGTGCTTGTGGTTCATCCAGCCAAGTAAAACGCAAACAAAGGACAACCTCAAGGAGGTTCATGCAGGGAAGCAAGGAGGCCAAGAAAATGCTCCACAGAAGACCCCCAATATTCCAAAATCAGGAGTAAAAGATAGAACAATAATTGACATGATGAATTATGCAAAGTCTAGAAACACTTATAGACCTTGGAGGGCTACTGGGCTGTTTGGATCATTTTAAATGGGGAAGAGGAATACAAAGCTCTTCCTGGTGTCAATCAGGTTCTCAATGAGAGCTTGACAGTCAGTCACAATTAGCAGATTCCTCAGGGACTCCACTCTAGGCAAGTTACCGATACAATAGTTGGCCATAAAAACATCAATGTTTTGCCTCAGACAAGAGTGTGGGATTAACACAGAACTAATGCTGTGGATTTTGAGAATTAAACAGGAACAGATAGAAAATACTGTCATGAAGGAAGCTTGTTACAATGGAAAAGGTTTTAAGAAGAGCCACTGTTTTACCTTATTTACATACACTCATTTTAAGATATTCTTTCTTAGGATACACTTTTGATCAGAGCTCCTGTGTTTGCTCAGGAAATGCAACTAGTGGATATATTATTTGACTGTTTCTCTATGCCTCAGGTTCTTGGCCACTCCGTACCTAGGCGAACGGCAGTGACCCAGTGAACACCCTCAGGATCTGTCTTACCTCTCACAAAAAACACTTCTTTGCAGGTTGAAACTGAGAGGAGCAATGACTCTCACTAGGCCCTGAAGGCCTGGGGCTCCCCTGCTGGCTCTTAGAATCCTACCTTGACAAGTCACTTCTTAGTCTGTTCTTCTACTAACCCCCTACTTCCCATTTCTTTGCTCTATAAAACAGTGCGCTTTTCAAGATTGGGCTGCTTTTTACTGTACGTGTTTATAAAGGGCCTAGTGTAACAGGGCTTCATTCTTGGAGAATTTTGGTGCTGGTAGAAGAAACTACAAATATAAAAAAAAAGCATTAAAACTTGGCTCAGGACCTAGACACACAGTACTTATTTTCAGTATATAATTATATCTCATTTTCCATCAACTAAACTGACTAATTTACAGCAAACCATATTATTTCAACTGAGAATTCCTCTTATTTTAAATAATGCACATGCACACAAAGACAAAACAATAAAATATCAACATTGCATAGGGGTCATCGCCATCCTTCACAGGCTACCACAGCTCTGAGCACAAAATGGCTGCACACGATGAGATGTTCAGTCAACGTGCAAGATAAACGAGTTGTAGAAATCATAGCAGAAACAAAAAATAATGAATAAAAAAGCCAGCTCTTCTCTTCCCCAAGCAACAGGAAGCTCTTTAGCTTTTCCATTCTGTACCTTTACACTATGCTAAGCAATTTATTATGAATTGCATAAATAATAATAATCCTCCTCCAAGCAACCCAAAACAATTGATCCTCAGGGATGAGACCTTAACAGTTGAACCATAAACCTCTGAACATTGCATTTTAATGGATACTAAACCACTCTTAACTAAGTCACATAAATATAACCTGAAACAAAAAGATGTATTTGTGTTGTAAGCTGTTTCTGAACTCCCATACACGTTCCTCATGGTCATAATGCCAGAGAGCAATTCAGGCTGCACATTCTGCCCGGTCTATGTTGCGCTGTCTTCCTCTTTTCCACTCTGTCTTATAGTTAATTACTTGAACAGTTGTTATATATTATTATTATTTATTGCTGCTTTTACGATTTTTGCAAAATTTATACATTGTCCATACTAGACTGGAGGGAGATGAGGATTATTCTAAGTCTACAGCAAGTAAATATAAATTCTAAAGACAACGGCACACTCCAGCCTGCTGTCCTCAAGTTTCCTGTTGACACACACTACGCTATAATTTGGATTTTGCAATCTCTTATTAGAAAACAAATGTATTTTCTAATAAAAGTGGGACCCTCTGTGCCCATAGTGCCCACATCAATACCTCTAACTGAACCTTTATCCTGGGGTCTTCTCCACCTCCTCTTTCCTGAGGACTTCTCACAGACAAGCCTAAACCTGGGCGTCCCTCCTCTTTCTCAGAAAAGACTCTTTTTTAGGCCAGCATTGCTCCTGACAACACTGATGTAACAAATCTGGGACTCTCAATGCTAAGCTGTGAGGCTACAGTTACAGTGAAGAGACAGAAGATTTGGGTTAAGACCCAAATCTCATCTTTAGCAATGATAGCTCCATACAATACTCACTGTGCAAAACAAGACCCCCAGTTTACCAGCCATGCACTTCTAGCCACGCTGCAAGAAAAGCTTTTCCCCCATAGCTGCATTAACCTCCCACCAGAGTGAGGTGATCAAACCCCCATATCACAAATGATATCACTGACTCCACAGCTGTTAGCAGCAGTGGCAAATTACCTGGCACAGCCAAGGCAAGGCAATGCTTTCAATAGCTGCCTTTTAGCATAGTGCTCTGAAATTATCCGTGTCCAGATGAGTCTCAGAAAATGCAAGAGTTTTGCCAGCAACGACGACGTCTGAACGCGGCGGCAGCTAGTGCAGCATTGGGTGCAGGAGACTGATGGTTCCTCCCGGAGCTGCTGCAGGGCCGAGACTTCACACTGGTAAAAATCACCTCTTCTAAAGGGAAACCCCATGGAAACACTAGGAAATAGCTAGAATATAGAGCAGACTTCCCATTAAACCTTTCGCCAAGGAAGGAGGGAGATGCTGAAATGGCAGGGGATGCCTCAGACAGAACAAGTCCGTCTTCCAAGACCGCCAGGGAAACCACAAGGCACACGCTCCACATCTCCGAGCCTTGTAGTCACCCTCCCCTGCCTCCATCTGCAGGACAAGAGCCTTGGAGGAGGGAGGTTCACATGGGTTTTCTCTCTGCGTGTTCCCAGCAAACCACCTGCATCTCAGCACAACAGAAGATCTTTAAGCTGCTCAGCACGTGCTCTACCATTTTGAGACAGATTATGTAGAGAGGGACATTCGCAGCTTGCTCCAGAGATGTTCCCTGTGAACACGGAGCCTGGGATTTCACCCGGGATTGTTCAGAGCCGAAGAGACTCCCTCTATTTTGCATACCGCAGATGCCAAGCAACTTGCGATTCGATTCTGATCTGCTTTGAAAATCTAGTAAGAAAGCTCTGAGATTTCAGACATATTCCCTTCTCAAAAACCTTGTGGAAGCTTCATATTCAAGCTAGAAAGCAAGCAAATAATAGGATGCAATGTGTAAAAACCCAGTTAGAGAAACTTAGACTAGGTGCATATTTAAAAAAACAAAAGGGACAATTTAGAAATCAATTTACTTAGGAACAGGGTTGATTTTTCCCTAATTGGAAAATGTGGAGAAAAGAAAAAGCCTAAATTTTATACTCTAGCATAAATTTATTCAGAATTATTGTACTTAGAACAATGCAGTTTATTTGTAGATATCACAACACTATCCAGGAGGGCACAGCAGATCATTCCAGTCAGCCCTCCTGCACTTAAAGCATATGAACACATAAACCTCCAAGCATTCAAATGCATTCTTATTTCTGTTCTGAGCTCGTGCAAAGCTTTGGACCTCCCCATTATCCAGCAATCCAGGGTTGTTCCATTTAGTAGGGATATTCCCTCCTATGATGCACAAATAGTGACGGGACCAAACGTAACCCGGAGCCATGAGGGCTTCTCGCCTCCCAGGAACGGCAGCACATCCTGCTCGCTCTTACCAGCTCGCTGTTGA
>JAUBNY010000511.1:4320653-4328153 GCA_032275445.1 Crypturellus soui | reverse complement strand
GCGAGCAAAGGAAGCAGAATTGAGACTTTTATTTGCTCTGCTTAGGCAGTCTTAGTAAACAGTGTTAAGTGTCATCTTTTGAGTCAATATGTCAAGTCGTGTTTCATGAAATCTTATCTCTGCCTGTTAGCATTATTATACTCAACACACACAAGACTCAAGGACTTGCCTGCCAGCTTGCTCTCCTGATAGAACAAAGCTTACGGCATCATTGCACGAAGCTCCTCAATGTGCCCATCCTTCCAATTTTTAAACCTGTTGGCCAACATCAACCCAATTTGCCAGAGATTTTGAAGATAATTAAGTTCCTGCAAGCTTTCTGAAAAAGAAGGTGGCCAGTTGGTGCGGACCCGAGAAGCCTGTCAGAAAGGCTGCAGCGCGTGATCACACCTCACTCAAGAGTGGCGGCCACGCACAGGAGAGGAATCTCACAAGGACTCTGACTACAGCATCAATCAGAGCTTTCAATTAACTCTCTATGGGAAACCAGGCTTTGATAAGGTTTTTGCTCGTATTTATTTTACTACATATCACTCAGATCCAGAAACGCCAGCTTTTAACTAATATATAAATTATACTCATCCTTGAAGGCAACAGGGACATTGTGTATTGCGTATATCAGAATGCACTGTTATAGCTTCAGGGCATCATTTTAGATGAAAATGTAACATATATAAAAAACAAAAAAATCCATTTGTATGATGAGCAGACTTGGATTTTGAAGTGACTGTGTACACATGGAGAAGCTGGCAATCAGCCACCACAGAAACTGTAGCTTAGAAAGAATACACAGATTTTATCCTATGGTTGGCCATAAACTGAGGGTTTAATGCCTGGCTGTGATGCAGTCTTCTTTAGTTACTCTAGGTAAATGACCTTCCCTCCATTTTGGTACCCATGACCATCACATGGGGATAAAAACATATTCCCCCTTTCCCTGGACTTCTGTTTCTTTATTTGTGTTATACTGTCTTCTATATGGACTGATGCTGTGATATCTCTTTTCCTTTGAATAGTACCAACAGTATTCTTCCCTTGAAGAATACCAACAGTAATAATGACTCTAACTACTTACTGAACTTAAACTTTTTTTTTCTTCTAATTCCAACAAAACCAAGTACAAATACAACATATATATTCTTTTCTAAAGCATTTTAAGGAGAATTTTGTTTTGTTACTTTTAATTCTTGGTCACAGACAATGAAAAAAAGTGCTAGGGGCTCTAGCAGTGTCCCTACAAAGACTGTCAGCTTAACAAAGCAGTAGCTTTTGGGTCCTTCAGAAGGTGCAAAAAATCAAATAGTTGCTTTTCTTTATTGGAAGGGATACATCATAAATACCCTTGTCTTAGTCTGTTATACATGCTGCTTAGTTTACTGTATTTTGCAATGAGAGTATTGCATTATCATCTGCTTACTAGTCACTGTAAATGCCCTTTAGAGTTCATTACTGCCATAAACTGCATTGCATAAGGCAAAGGGGAAATAATTTTTTCAAAGGGAAGCAAAACCAACAATGCCAAAACAGCCTCGCTCTGTCCCAGTGGGATGTGAAGATCATCAATGGCTGCGACTCAGTGAATGTAGGTAACCACAGCCACACCGCATCGCGGAGGTGCTTCCCCAGATCTGCAAGAGTTAACGAACACGACAAGGAGACCAGATCTCTCTTCCAAACACCTCATCGAGAGCTGCCTCTACTTAACAGATGTAAAGGCAGGGCTCAAAGCAGGAGCTAGCAGAAACAGATGGTGCCTGCGGGCAGCTCTGCTGCGCGTGCTCGGGGCTGGGCGCAGGGAGCCGCACGGAGCTGCGCTTCGGGCAGCAGGTAAGAACCCCAGTGCCACGGCAGCACTACGGCTGCTCCCAAAACAAGGGGCCTCCTGCACGCGAGGCTGCCAGCCCGGGCCTTGCCAGCCAGCAAGGAAATCACACTCCCCTTTCCAAAAGATTTGCTTTTTGAAGTTTTTGTTTGCAAACAAAGCAAAAAGAGGGATGCAAAGAGAAGACTTTTACTTTGAGAGATCTTCAGTGCAAAAGCACAAAATGACCAGGGGAAGCGTGCTGTCTTTCTCTGCTCTATACATAGCACGACTAACCTCATAAAAGCAGCCACTGCTTTCTCCTTCTCCAGAATAGAGACACCTACATACCAGCACCAGCAATAAATTTGCCTTGCCTCCTACCTCAAATGCTGCCAAGGTGTGTGCCACAGAGAGCATTTTTATGAGCCAGTCTTTGGCTGCCAGGATTTTGCCTTCATAAAGAAGAGATTTTAGTCCATTCTGTCTATTTATTTTGTGTAGCGGAATCAAGGTCAATAAACCATGGAGAAATTCACTCTACCTTATTCCATTTCGCACTTTTGTCATCCACGCTTTATCGAGTAACCGAATGAATTTTTAATATCATGCCACAAAATGCTTTGGTCTTCTATCATATGCTGGGACTCTATAAATCTGATAACACTTGGGAGTTCTCAAATATACTCAGCACTGAAGAAACAGCTTTAAAGTTTAGTCATTCTGATGAAATGTAAGAGCTTATATCAGTGACAGGTTGACAGAAAAAGCTGTTTTCCTTTCCATTTCACAGACTTCCACGTATGAACGCCATGAAACATGTCAGGACTTTCTCCGAGTCTATGAAGACAGAGATGGCATCTGCTCCCAGTGGGGAGCCCTTCTAACCAGTAATACTGTAAAATTTCATGAGTCTGAAAACTGATTGACAGCCAAAGGAAGGGCAGGGAGGAGGTGTTTACTGTATTTTATGGGAGAGCATCAATTGCTTGTCTTGGCACATGATGTATATTGTTATAGCATACAACACCACTTTCAACTTTTTTTTTTAAAGCAAAATGTATTTGTGTTGACTGAACAGGTTTATAATTTCCCATTACTGGGAAAAATACACTTTTATACTCTTCTTAACTGGGCATTAACCCTACAGCTGCACCACTACAGCAGCATGTAACCAGGCAGAAGGCAAGAGCCCCAAGGCTTTAGCCCACACAGACAGACCGACTTCAACAGCAGACAGAGCTACATTAGGTTTTCATGGCACCCCTACAAGTTTACCTTCTAATGACAGCAGACCTAGGAAACAGGCCCAGCTACTTTATAGTCTATGTGGCCAAATTTAGATCTTAAGGGGCTAGGTTATATTTCCACATTTGCTCTTTTGACAAATACGCACCCATATCACCCTCTGAATTCAATCATCAGGCGTACACACACAGCAGCAGTTTTCAGACATTCATTTGAATGGTACACAAATGTGGACAAACTTAACTTTGAATGCAACACAAGTGTAGATAAATGTAATTTCCAGTGCTCTCAAAGAGATTTTTAAATCATAAGCAAGACCAGCAATCCACTGGTCAACACATTTACATGTGCTAGAATGTTGTACTTAAACACTGAAAGAAAATTTTTAGGGACCCAGGGTTCAAAAAAAGCCAGTAAACCACTGGATATGCTACAGATATGACTCCTTAGTATTCATGCAGCAACAGAACCTTTTCGGACAGAACAGCATGAGAACCGCTCAAACATTTCTGCTTCCCTGTGCTTTCACCAACTGTAACAACACTAAATACAAAATCTAAGTATTAAGGGGCAGTGTACATGTGCAGGATGAAAACACTGGTTAACTTAACCATGTTGTAGAATCTGAATAACCGTGTTGAAATGATGCAACAAGCCCTGTGTTTATTTGTATTTGGAGGACTGCTCTATCTACAACTCTTACCAGGTTCAGTGTGAGGAAGACTGTGGAACATCCAGACCAGGGCCATTTTCACTGTCTGATCTGCTCTCTTTTGCTACCCCTGAAATCACGGTGCACACAAGCAATGCAAAAGCTCATACTGGATTGCTTGTTTCTGTGTGAGGCTGGGGATGAGGCTTGTGATCTAACACATTCACATGAGTTGGGCATTCAGACATAGCCTGTTAAGCTGAAGTAAAGACACTCAAACAAACAGAAATGTTCTGAACCTGGAATTACACGAGGTTAGACAGAGAGGAATCTCCAGGAAAATTTTCAACATATTACTTGAATTTCTAGAAGTCAGATGGCTAAACTCAAGTAAATCTTGTCCTAGAACTCTGTGCAATGCAAGCACGTTAAGGCATTCCAGCTACTTTGCTTTTGATACAGATAGCATCAGGGCGCACAACAGATGGCACTTGCAACGCTGCTGCTTTGGGAGACAAAGCTTTTCTAGCCAGCTCCCACTCTTCTCCCCTCTGCTTTTCTTTACTGAGTGCATGTCAAGGTTAAATAAAGCAAGATTCAAACCTTCACGTATCAGCAAACATCATGAGGGCATCTGTGACACCCAAAGACACGCACAGAAAAAGAACGAATTAAGTACACCAAGGACGGAGCAGAAGTGAACTAAATGAGAGAATAAAGAATGACAGAAGGAAGATACTAAAGGGCAAATGACTAAATAGCAATATGTCAAGCATGTAATGGAGGCAAAAATGATGAAGACAAGTCCAAGTTTAGGTGATTTCACTATATAAATATAAAAGGATAATATTGTCTTTTCTAATGAAAACAAGATACTACTCATACATCTACTGATCGATCAAAGAGCTATTGATTCTCATCTCCCAAGAAATAACTTGGTCCAGTGTACATCAAACACAAATAGCATAGGTCTAATTCTTCTCTTAATTATGACAATTTTAGGCTGACATAATTGTGAAGTTGTTCTGCATTTACCCTGGCGCTAGTATTATCACAGCAAGACCAGGTTTATTTTAGCAGTTAAACAACGTAATGTAAGTGAGGGTTCTGCTTCCAATGATTTGAGAGTTAATTGCGGCCTACAGCTTCCCAAGAACAAAAAAACGAATCTACATCTTTAATGTTATAAACCTGTGTTAGGAACTTCAGCAGGAGAACCTGCAGCATTTCAGATGTGGAAATAAAAGCAAAATTTTGGGGATTCTTTTCTTCCTGATTTTATTAGCATTCAGGCATAATTTTTTTTTTCTAGATTTGTTATAGATTGAGAGATTCAGAGAAAAAACAATTTTTAAAATGCATATTTTAATGCTCCAACTGCAGCACAGTCTCAGCAGTACATCCTCTTCCCACACAGCCATATCACCTGAGATCTGGTGTATCATTATTACTCTCCAATAACACAACCTAAAGTGTATGGTTTTGGAGTTTCACAAAGTACTTGGACATTTTAAAAATGATTGACCAGTATTATTAGAGGAATTCAGTTTTATCTGGGGCCAAATAAAGCATGCAACATATAACATATTGTATGTTGATGAACACTACAGTCAGAACAGGAAAATAGTCTGAGTAGTTATTATCAGTTTGCTTTATAAGTATGTTATTTACAATACGCAACAGATGTTCTCTGAACATTAATGGGAAAATATACAGGCCTTTTATTTATTTATTTTCTGACAGACTAAAAAGTGCATCTAATACAATAATAATCTTGGAAAAACTGAAGATTACTTCATGATTTGGAAAATACTGCATTGAGTCATTAGTCTTATTATCTGGTATTTTCATAACTCACTAGATAAACACTGTAAACTACGATTTCCTGGTAATGATCCTTCTTATGTGCAAAAACAGCCTTCCAAGAAATCCCAATTAAGCCTAAGAAACAGTGTTTTTATATTAACCCCAAAAGGGGGTCATACTTCCCATCCTGGTAACAACTAGCAGAATATTGTTTTTTAACGCATTGCTTTCCAAACTGTGGTCTGTGCACTCAAGGAATGCACGTACTCCTCATACGAGGGTCTGTATAAAATGACAAGGTTTATTTTGCTGTTTTGGGGTCCTCATGGCATTGGTTAAAAACTTAAGGAGCACAATTATTGAAAAAGAAAATCAAGGCTTCTCCTACACCAACAAACCCATGCTTTTGGGGGCAAAAGCTCTATTGATGGCCACAGAACTATCATTAGTCTCGATGCAAGCAACCACATAGGTGGGTAGAATTGGTTATAACCTTCTTCTATTTCCAAACTTCTACACACTCTTACTTAAAAATAAGCCAGAACAGGGTCTTGTCTCAAGCACTCACCTTCTTTCTTTTCCTTACCTTTTTTTCTTTCTTTCCCTACCTACCCTTTGCTTGCAAATAAAGCTTTATACACCACCATTTTTTCCTTTTCAGTAACATCTCACCTGATTTTGTCTGACTAATTTTGCACAGCACTGACAACCAGTATGTGCCACACAGCAATGCAAGAGGACAAAAAGCTTGATTATCCACAGTCTTGTGCCTTGTATAGTCACTTAAGCATACTACAAAGTGACTGTGAAATAATATTAACTTGAACCAGTAATTTTTACATTGATCCTCCAGGGATGCTGTAGAAGCTGCCGCCTTTGTTATTTGATATCTGTGCAGCACAAATCACACTGTCAAGAAGCATATATATACATATATATATATATATATATATATATTTATATTTACCCAGTTTCCCTAAGAAGGCAAGATCTATGCAACCAGGTTCTCAGGCCACCCATCCCTAATAACTTTTGAACCCCTTGTTCCCTTCCAATTAAATTCCCCCAAGAGCCAAAAAAAGTTGGGCTGTGAGAAGCCTCGTACAGAGCAGATGCCATATTATGGTGACTCAAGCTGGCACCTCTAGCAAGGGAAAGACAGATGCAGTTCAGCTCTCCTAAGAGTCATCCAAGGAGTAAATGCTCTGGCACAGGATACGTTGTTTGCTCAGCCAAAAGGCAAGGGGGCATGGAGTCAGGAGCAGCTAACACAGACCCAGAGAAGGGAGCATCAGTGGAAGGAGGAATGGAGACAAGGCTCCATTTTTTGATAGAAAATATAAGAAAAATGAGGCACCGCATAGTTGCATAGACCCAATTAAATGATGCTCTTCCAAATCAAACATACAAAAACCCTTCACCTTCTCTGTCCAAACAACCCTGGCTTACAGCAGCACTGCAAAGGAAGAAACCTTGACTGCTGCATGGTTTTCTTCCCACCTCAGGGTAGCAGCTGGGAAAAATAACATTCATCGCTGTGGTACATGACAGGTAGAGAGAAAAAAAGGGGGAAAAAAAGCCTAACAGCCACATCTGGTATCATTAATACTTTAGCAGACTTCCTATTTTTAAATTAGCATCATTCTGCAAGCAAAATGACAGCTACTCACAGAGACAGGAGCACCGCAGGAACAGGCAGCCCTGAGGAACACTGCAAAGCCCTCCAACAAGCAAGCCTGACACAGAAGACAACCCAACCCCCTCCTGCCATGCTGGGCTTTTTCTAGCTTTCTCATAGGTGAAAAGGATGATGCGAAACAACCCTCTGCTGAGCTGTTCCAGGGCTGGATGAAGGTGCCAGGAGACACCTGTGCCCACTGCCCCCACCAAAGTGAACCCTGTCTCCTCCTCGGGCAGGCCCAGTCTGATGCCGCTGTTTTCCAACATGCATACCTGAAACACGCAAGGTCAGGAGGAGAAGCACATGGTCTGT
>JAUBNY010000511.1:4305996-4320553 GCA_032275445.1 Crypturellus soui | reverse complement strand
CCCATCCCTGCAGCCACCAAGGCTCTTGCTCCTGAGCTCGCCTACATCAACCAGCCCCTTGCAGGGACTGCAGGAAGCTCCCCACACGTAATGGAGGCATCTTCCCGTTATTTAATGCTCTCATGGATGCCAATCCACAGCATCCAGACAGAAAGCAGAGACGTTTCTCAAGCTCTTCACATTTGGGATTTTCCCAGGCAAACCCCATCACACAAATTCAAAGCTAAAACTCATCTGCTCCCATTGAGCACTTTGATTGAGCACTTTGATTTCCCTCTGTGCTCCGTAGTATTGGACTTGGAG
The DNA here is from genome assembly GCA_032275445.1 of Crypturellus soui. Classification (NCBI taxonomy): domain Eukaryota; kingdom Metazoa; phylum Chordata; class Aves; order Tinamiformes; family Tinamidae; genus Crypturellus; species Crypturellus soui. The sequence goes on along the minus strand of JAUBNY010000511.1, from coordinate 4,320,250 downwards.
TACAATTTACAGCCCTACAAAATGAACTTGTAAATGGTTCTCCCTTTAGTTTGCATTGTATGGTGTCCACAAAAGCACTGCTCAAACTGGCTTTGACTCTCTTTGCATACTGGTGTTTGAATAAATCAATGCACTGAGGAGCTGCCTAAGTCCTCAAAGGTCTCAGCCAGGAGGTAATCTGTGCACCTCCTCAAGGGCAGTTACTGGAGGTCTCAGAAAAAGAAAACAGAACTACATGTATCTCAGTGCCAGCTAAGGGGATGGCACCTCAGCACATAATTGGCCAAAAGAGAAACTTATAAAGAAAGTAACAAGAAACTACAGAGCTCTTCACCTTGGTGAGACTTAGCACACCCACATCACTAAATTTCCTAGTCAGGGCTCTATGGACACCCCATCAGCCAACAGATTCACTTCATTAACTTCTATAATGAAAATCCTCCAGCTTGCATTTGCCTCAAAAATTCAGTATTTAGGGGGCATGGGTTGGATTTTCATTCCTGGAAAAAGTTGGAGCACTCAGGGAAAGCATTGCTGGGGCTTACTCTGAAAGCAGCTTCCAGCCAGACCCACACAGGGCAGCCCCAGTCCCTGTAGGGAGCCCTGACTTCACAAGGTCCCAGCACTGGGTTAAAGTCCTCGTGTTCAGGCTGGGCACTGCGTTCTGGCTGCGGGCCTTGCCACAGGGAACTGTGGCAGGCACGGGCCTGCCTGATGTATTTTTGCTGTCAGCGCTGCAATAACACCAAGGGCGTCGGGCAGGCCCCACCTGCCGAGCAATATGTTCCCCATGCCGGTGGCAGAGCTGCAGACGAGGAAAAGCTTTCTCGTGCCTGGCCATTGGCGGGGCAGGATGGTGTGGGTGCCCGGCGGGTGGAACATCAGCTCCCCTCCTGCCCCATGGGCTCGCTGCAACGAGAAAACGAGGAGGTCTCCTGGGGAAAAGAAGAAGAGGAGGAGGGAAGGAGAAAGGCGAGAGGGAGCATCGCAGCCTGTTAATCGCACATGTCATTAGCACAACTGGCGGCCAGGGTGGCTTGTTGGCAGTTTATTGATGAGCTCATGGCATATGCCAAGGCGGAGCGGGGACATGGAGCGATCCTTCCTGATTTAGCTCTCTCACAGGCTCTTCGCAGCCTCGGTGGCCGTCAGGGCCCTGTGTCGCGTGTGGTGGCTGCTCCGGCACTGCCATGGGGCTTGTACGGCGGTTCCCACTGTGTCCCAGGCTAATGGCACCGCCCGCAGTGTCTGCCTTAGCAGCGCGAAAACCTTTTCTTTTTCCTTCCACAAGTACTACAAAATTTATTCACCAACTGCTGCCTGCAATAAGTTTTACCACAAAAGTAATCCAAAATTAAAAACTAGGCACTAACAGTTGAGAGTATTTCTTCATTTGGGGGGAAAAAAAAAGGGAGGCGTTTCATGGAAAGATGGCCATATTTATGTGGTGGAAAGCTGGCAAATCAAGAAAGCTATGCCATCAAAAGGTTGAAATGTTTCTGAGTTTTGATATTTGAACATTTAAAAATTCTGTTTCCAGAATTGTGTCCAACAAGTGGCCCTTTGTCAATATGTTAGGCTTCTCGCAACCTCAGGCATCTCCATCCCAAAGACTTCACACCCAAGAGACACACATGTAAATAGGTGCTGCTTAGTGAGACTGTGCGACTGGGAAACCGTGGATGGTCTCATTATCCAGGTCGGCAGAGATTTTCAAAGACAGTTTGTCAAGAGTTGACATTCAGGGAGCATCCCCTGACATGTGGAGACCTCTTAAGCCACGAGCCATAACAAGGACAGTATATGTGACTGCCCATAACGGATAGTTGGAAACTCCTTAGCAAAGGAGGGAGATGATAGCTCACATATAAGGGGCCACGGAAGCTCTCTATAACACCTGACTTCATTGTGAGCTAGGTGGATATCTGCTCATCGTAAAGTCTGAGCTTTTTACATTATGACCAAAACTAACTGATGGTTCCTCCTTTGGACACCCTTGTTTAGTGGGCCATAAAATGAAATGAACTTACTCCCCACTGGATCCCCAACAGCCCTCATGTGTTGAAGACTTACGGACACGGCTAATCTGTGACAAAACCAGAAAGTGTAATTAGTGCTGCCAAACCATCTGTCAGGCCTAAGAGACTTGGATGATATTTAGGAAAAGCAATGAAACATGTGTGTGTTTGTCCTCAGTCCCAGACCATCGAAACTTGGCCAACAGCTAGGTAAAAACAGGGTTTGACACTCGTGTTGAAAAGGCCAAAGGAAGAAAAAGTTGCAAATACAGACAGGCACCTGGCCTCAGTCCCTCTAAAACTGCATTATAAATTATCAGCACAGACCTGAAAATAGCTGGCAGTAATTAGACTGTCCCAAGACCCCCACAGCAAAGACACAAAATCCATCGCAGCAGGCGCAGGCAGTATAGAAATCTGGTGCGGCCAAATTAATTGGGAAAACAGCCTTATTTATCTAGGTGCACTTTGGTCTGACATCAAATCACCTTCTGATACCTCACACTACTGGCAGCTCTCCCCATCTTTGGGGTTACAGATAGATAGACAGAGATGGAATAAGGAGCGAGAGGGTCTCTATAGTGTCAAGGCCTGTTCTGAAGAGGTTTTAACATACCATTTCTGCAGAAAAGAATTACAGTGGATGGTGCTCATAACTTCTTGATATCTTGAGATTTTGTGCTTTATGCAGCCTGTATATCCCCAGGGCCAAAGCTCACAGCCCAACAAACTGCATTCATTGCAGAAGCTCTATCTATAAATACGGCTACAGTGATTTTTGGTTAACTTCATATTTACCTATATTTGCTACTATTTCAAAGTAACATTTGTCAAAACAGTTGGGGGAAAAAAGTTAAGAAGCTTCAGAGAATAAACAGAGTTTTGCTTTTTCTTTAGTGTTTTTACTGCTCTGGAAGAATGTCAGTAGTGACAAAAGCTAATCCTGACTTTTACTGGAATAGACTTGGAAAGCTCTCATGATCAGTAACCCCATTTCAGTTCAAGAAGGGATGATCTCCTGTTTGCTCGGGAGGCAGTAATTTTTTTTTTAACCTACTCTGATTTGATTCCAAGCACTTGTCTGATTTGATTCAAATCTCTCTTTCATGTGAGGCATTCGCTGGATGCTCTGCTCTCATCTGGCAGCAGCAGGACCCACATCTGCAGCCCACAGCACGTGCCAATGCCAAGGCCCGGGGGCAGGAAGGCATGCTCATACAGTCCAACAAACACAACCACCGTCTCTGCTCTAAGAACAGGTATTTCAAAGCAATTCCATTTTTACATAGAAGATTCTGTCTCGAGGAGTGGTGTAAGAAGGCATGAAAACAAACTTTGAAACCTCATACGTTTTCTAGAACACAGCTCTCAGCGCTGCCAGTCAGAGCCGTGAGCCTTGCTGCCGCGCGGGAGTGCCAAGCTAACACCTCGGAGGTTGGCCAACGAGAGGAAGTCCAGATAGATCAGAGGAGCCAATCTGCTGCTAAACTGTTTTTATGTTAAAAACTTAGACTCATCTTTCTATTTCAGAATAGATATTAGTAAAAGCGTTGTTGTAGCAAGCATGGTTTAAAGACATAGCAAAGCTTTTTGAAAGGGATTCTCCCAGTACTTTTTAAGGCAGAGTGAATTCTACAGCTCAACTTGCTACCTCCTTTTATAGCACTCTCAAAATGCATCTGCTTGGGCCACCCAAAAAACATCAAAAAAATGTGATTATATACAATCTTGCAACAGTTACGAAAAAATGACAGAGCCATTTACCCTGTTGGGATAGCAGAATGTCTACCACCGCCCTCCAAACACGGCCAGTCGCTAATGGGGTTTTCAATCATTTTAGTAGATCTTGAAGTCATCATTCCTGTAAGCAAGCTGTGCAGGCACTTAACAGGAGGCACCCTCATCTACACCAAAGCTCTGTGGATTATTAATATGCAGAGTTGCCCTCTTCATTCTACAACAACTCCTGTAATCCCTTCAATTAACTGGAGGAGATTTCAGCAGCTCCAAAGGAAGCTGAGGAAGATCTGTTAATTAATTAGTCTTCCCATTCTTTTACCTGTGTTAAACTTCAGGATTAGAATCTCACTGATAAAATAATAACTATAATACAAATAAATGACACAAAACTAATCTTTTACTAAAACAATACATTAGAAGAAATAATTTTTGCACGTTCTAAAATTTATCAGTCTGAACATCAATATATTCATATATACTCAGCATTCAATATATTTGAAAAAATAGAATTACACTTACTCGTTGAAGTAAGTAGTTATTATTTTTGGAATTTTCATTTGGGGAAAATGAGATGCACAGAGTTTAAGGGCAATGCTCTCGATTTTACAGAGTTTAGTTTCACACCTTGCAGCTGGTATATCTCTAATATATATATATGCACTAGACTGAGCTGTGTATCATTAAAGAAACATAAAGATGAACGAGAAGCCACAAGAACAAAAAGGGATATTATATTAAAGCGATTATTATTTTGTATATCTTAAAGAAGGCTGGAAGTTTGTGGATATATGTGAGGGCTGATGAGAATATTTGTTTAAAAGCTGTATTTGCTGGAGTTGCCTCTCTGGAGGATCAGGCAACAAGAATGTGAGATCTTAACATCTTAACCAAAGAACTGGAATGTAAAGACATTAAGCAGGAGCGGTTCTGTGCAGGTATGAACAAACAGAAACAGAGAACAGAAAGGTTATAAATGGTGTAACTAAAATCCTCTTTCCCTTTCAACTGCTTGAGCTTTAGACTTTTAATCCCAAGAGTTCTCCCGATTCCTACTGCGTCTCCCAGGATGAGAGTCTAGACCTGATAGATCTTACAGGAAGGACAAAAAAGAAGGTGCTAAAACTAAGCAAACAACCTTTCAAAACGCTTTGTACAACTTAATGAAGTAAATGGGACACAAGCAGATGCTTTATTGATATATATATATATTTCCTTGCAGGTCACCTTTATCCATGACACAAAGCGACAAAAGCAGCAAACTGGAAGGTTAGGGCAGGAGCCTGTCCTCACACACCGCACTCCCCTGGCCTGCGCACCTGGCTCACTGAGTCAGGCAGGAAGCAGCTTTGTCCAAGCACCGTTCGGGCTTTGTTTTTAACAAAGGGATCGGGAACGCTTGGAGATCCCCAGGATCTCGGATCGTCACAGCCCTGTGAACGGAGCAGCACAATGGTTCTGCGCAGGGCGATGGGAGTTCTAGCTTGCAGAGCAGGCACAAAATTTTTCAGTCGTGTCCAACGATTTGCAGAGTAGATCACTACAAAAATCTCAAACACTGCAAAACAGTGCACATGCTAAAGGAAACGACTGGGGTGAAAATGGCCATCCAGTGTGAAAATGAGCAGAAATCTCATGTCCTAGCCTTGTTCTGCAAGACTTTTGGCAGTTACCACCAGAAGCTAAGAGCTACAAAAGCACACGTATTTCACAGTAAGGACAACGGCCACACGTTTAAAATGACAAGTGCTTTGTTCACTGCTGGGCCAAAATCCATTTCATTGGGATCTTGATCCGTTTCAATTTGTTCCAACTAAGGCATCAATTACCAGACTACATATATCAATCCTGCAAATCTGTGTCCAAAGCAATGGGGTCGCAACTGCCCAAACAAGCCCTGAGGTTACTCTGAAGCAGGAGCAGAGCAAATGGCCCAGGCACCTGCCATGAAGGCCCCGGGGCCATCACAGACGCAACCCCTGCCCAGCCTGCTCATCCCGAGCAGCTTTGCTTTTTCTAAATTTTTTTTTGTTTAAATAGCAGCTCTTGGCAGTTTCTAAACCTTCACCTCAGTGCAATCATGTTGCATTCAAGAGGCCCTGGCAAACCTGGGAGCTCCCTAGGAAAGCAAGGGGATGCTCCCCGCAGTCTTAATTATACGACCTGCTTCTCGTGCAGCGTCTCTGAACAGGGAGCGAGGTTTTATCATTTTAGGTAGCTGATCAGCCAGTCGCAGCCTGCACAAGGGGAAGGCAACGCGCTGCTGGAGGGGCTGCCGTGCATTCACAAACAGGCAACGCGTGAAGAGGAGTGAGAGAAAGAGCAGCATGGCAAACCCACCGCCAGCCCCCACCACTCTTGTTATCCAGCCCTCGCACTGGAGAGGCTTTAGATCCACACATATGAGAAATCTAAAGGGAACCGTAAACCCAATTCAATTTAATTGGGTGTCCTCCTGACAGAATAGTTATTAATAAGATTGCGTTGTACAAACCGCCGTGAAATCCCATATGCAGGCGGATGCACTAGCAAAAACATTTAACACCCAGTAAGCAACATGCTACTGGTTTGTTGCTTCTCCTCTGCTTTGCTCTTCTCCCTCCAAGTCTCTATATTCTTTTATAGAATTCTCATATTACCAAAAAAAAAAAAAAGAAAAAAAACAAAAAAAAACCTCGAGCAGCTCCTATAAATTATTCACATGATATTACAGTGTATGTCAGCAGTCTCACAGTGTTTAAAAAACTTAACTACAAGCCAATTAAAATGTAAACTGAGAAAGACGGATGGGGTTGGGTCGCTCTGGTGTGAACTTGAGCAGCTCATAACAATACACACAACTTCCAGACCTGCTAATTTGACAGCTACTTTCATCAGCAGAAGCATTTCTTTTCATTTTTTTACTTTCTTTTTTTTTTTTTTTTTTTCCTTTTTCCTTTTCCATGTCATGTTTCTCTGAGGACAAGCAAGTCTCTGTGCAGCGGGTCAGTCCCGTGGTCCCCCCACGCTGCGCAGCGCTTGGGGACGGTGCTGCTGGTGGCTTTGGAGCAGGTTTGTATAGCGGGAGCAGGGGCAGGCGGCGCTGTCCGTTCCTGGAGACATGGGCAAGTAAAGTTTTGCAAACAAAGGACAGCAACTCAAGGGACAAATCATATTTCTTAAATGAAACCACTGATTTCTTGCAAAATAGAAAGAATAAGCACATACTGCATTTCATTGCAATGAGAAGAAATAAAACCCATGCCATAAAGACATGGAGGATTATCTAGTGCATCTATAAAGCAAGACTGGACATCTGCCTAAACTGCCAACTGCTGGAGTACTGAATAAGCCAGGCAAAAGGTAGCTTTTATACTGTCTGCTGAAGACACTAATTCTAATCTTAATGGGTTAATCACAAGAACATCATTAAGGCAGGTTCTGAACTCACAGTTGGAAACACTGGCAGAAACCCCAAAGAACTTAAAACTATTTAGATGTAAGGTCAATATTTAGTGAGGGAACCCTAAGCCAAGCACAGTTAAAATCTTAAACAAGGAAACAGAAACATCCTGATTTCATTCTCACCCACACTACTTCGTTGATGGACCATCATAAACAAACCCTTCCCTCGTCTGTAAAGGGGGTGCCATGGTGGCATGCCTGTTGTGTAAGAAACGCTGCGGGATGCAGCAAGAGAGAAGCAGCCCTCACTACTGCCTGTGTTTTCTCTCTCCCCCCTCCTTAGGCAAGGTGAAGACAGTGGAAGGTTCCTGGTCTGTGACCGCTCAGGACCTGGCTGATGTCGCAAGCTGCTGCACGGACAGGGCTGCTGCACGGACCGGGCTGCTCCACCGTTGCCCTGTCTGAAATCCCGGCCTAGTTAGAGCCATGTTGCTGGGACGGGAACACAGGACGCGCGGGGAGGGACGGCACACGCCAGGGACAGCAGCGTTCACGGGACAACCTCTCCCAGCAGGCACGCAGCGCTCGCGGACGGGGGCATTGAGGCCACGGCTGTGCTCAATGCCCTCGCCGATCAAAGACTTGCCTGTCAATAAAAGACAGCTGGCCCAAACCCAGCTGGCCACAAGAAGACAGTCATGAGGTTTTCCCACTTTCTACCACAGTGTTTAGGGAAGACAAGAAGGGCAGCCTTTAAAAATAGTCAATGTTTTGTTGCAATCAGAGATACTATAATTTTCCATTTGGGGATTTTCAGACTGAATGTTTCAAGTTTTCCATTTGACAAAGTCAAACTTTGATTTCTCACTTTTACCCTGACAGATATTTTCAGACAACACAGTTCTTGCAAATGGAAACAAGTCAGACACTTCACAAAGGTTTGTCACAGCTGGAGATGGGACAAATGGCCACAGGTATCTTTGCAGGAGGAGCAAGGAGAACCTACGTCTGTAGCGGTAGGGCCATGGGCAGCTCTTTACTTGAGAGTTAAAACAAAGCCACAAGGGAGCTTCAAGACAAACAGATCACTCTGCTTCGAGACGGCCTTTACACCTGGGATGACCAACCAAGGAGGGCAAAGTGGCTTCATTCCAAATGTTCTGCCTAAAATGGGAAAACAGAACCAAAGCAAGAACCAATTTTTCATTCACATACTAGGAGAAAACTATTATAAGCAAACCCAGTAACTTTTTAATATAAACTCAAGAAAACAGATAGCCGTAATATGTACACTATGCCTCACTTCTCCCATCTAAAAAATTGTTTGTAACTCTGTATAAATTAAATTGTTTTCAAGACACAGTGAACTTAGTTTTCAAAGGAAAATAAAATTAAACATAAGTAGTAATCTCTGTACACTGCCAAATCCTCATTTGTACAAAGTACACAGAACCTAATGGGATTCATTTCTCCTGCGGTAAGTCTTGCCATGACTGTAAATCCTCGACTAGCCAGTCAGTTAGAGGTATTTTCATTTCAGGCCCAAGAAGAAGGGCTTTATTGCTCACAATATTCACTGAGAAAATTTTCTTTCTGAAAAGCATGGATAGAATGAAGGGAATTAGGATGCAGCATCTAAAATGATAGTTACTTGAAAACAGTGTTTCCTGTGTACCCAAATCTGAGTTCTTCTACTGACCTTTCTTGCTTTCCCTAATTCACCTCCATTCCTGGAATGAGAGTGCTCATCATGTCTGTCATCTCCAATTCTCCTCAGTCCCATAGCAAAGAAGCTAAAATTCTTACACACCTTGGAACTCTTCTTATCAGTCCTCCGTTCCCAACAGAGATACTCTTCTTTCCCTTTCCTTTACAGAAAAATCATCCACTCTTCTCAACAATTATTTGCTTGTTTTACCTTCAGCTGTAATTTAAGCCTTGATCCATCAAATGCTTCAATATCTACTTGACATGTTCAAGAACTGCCAACTCCAAAAGGACTTAAGCATCTAAGTGCTTTAGCTGAACTGCAGCTTCTGTGCAATAACTGAATCACAAATGCCGCACATTTCTCAAAATGAAGTACCTGTGTTTTCTTCACTCCCTCTCTTTAAAGCTACTTATTTTCTATCTCCTTGTAATAACTGGATCGGTCCCACTGTTCCAGCTAGTTTAGATATCCAATCCCTGTTAAATAACATTTAGCTCCCTACAGAAAATCAGTCATGGTTCAGTCCTCTTCAGGACTCTTGCCTGACAAATACCTTAGGAGCAAGTTTCCTCCCTACAAGAGCTCATTACAGCAGTACACGTTATCTTCTAATAGCTGTATGTTAAACACTCCTAGCATCCTGTCAGCCCTCCGGTGTGGTCAATTGCCTGAAAACAGTGCCCACTTCCACTTGCCTTATTACTTAAATGGTAAGATCAATAATTAAGAGTACCTACCACCATCAAGCACCTGCTGACAAAAGCCTGCTGAAGCATGGTAAGAATAAAGGTGATTATCCTCCACATACTCCTCTTGTTGATACTCAGGACATCAGACATAAATATATACGTTTTTTTTCCTTAAGAAAAGCAAAATTCTCTCTGCTCTATTTGAATGTTAATCAACCTATGACTGACTCAAGCTCACTGCTTGGTGTTTTGATGGTGGGATCCAATCTGATTATAGTTTCTCTTTGGTTCTATTTTCTTTCTTGATCTGCTTCAGATCCATTTTGATGGATTGTATACACTATGTATTATAAAGATGCCTAAAGATCTCACTTTACACCACAGAATTATATGTCTTATTTCCTCCCAGCCTTTGGGATTGGGTCGCAAAATGTAATATAAAATCACATTAGTTTAATGGCTGGATTATAATATCAATTCAATATCTAAACTGGTTATCAAGTCAATATCTTAATAAAATCAGCAATAAAAGCCACATGGTTATTCCTTCTTTGAGGCAAGTGTAGGCTTCACTATAAGCTAATTTTAACTGAGGATTTTAATGAGAAATTCCAAATAAACTGAGAGGTTAGAGAGAAGTGATAGCGAATGACACAAAATATGTGTTTGCACTAAGAAAAAACATCCATTTTGTCTCTCAATTTCAAGTCAAGAGAACTTGATCACTTCAAGAGAAGGGCTATTCAGAGAGTGAACAGCTAGCAAATCATCCACTCAGCCCACGCCTGGAGCTGTTCAGTGCTACGGAAAAGGCAACTGCCTTCCCGGAGAAAAACTGTCCAACTCCTGTATTTGTCACTCAGCTGTGCATTAAAATCCATTCTTTTTCTGTCAGCTTTGTAGTTCACTAGCTGTTCTTTGAACTGATGAACAGCACAACTACTTGATTCATTGCAGTTTATAATTGTGAAAGAGAGTCTCCGTCATCTTCCCTGTCTCCATATGCTGAAAACCACAACAGTTTCAAGATTGTCTGATTTTTTACGTTTGTAATCTCAATTTTATTGTTCAGGCAAAAAATCACTTCTTGGAGCCAAAAGTGAAATAAAACCTGTGTCCTCCTCACACCCCAGGATGTCTAGCTAACCTGAAAGTCACCTAATAGAAAAAGTCTCACCCTTTCAAATACTGAAGGTAAGAGGCTATTTTCTAAACTTCGGATTTTTTTTTAGAAATGCAGCAAAATGCCCCTCTGTTTCCCTGCTTTGACAGGGAGTGGATACAGCCTCTCATATATTCATTGACCTTGGCGAACCAAAATATTTTCCTCACATTGAACAGAAAAAAAATCTCAAATTTATAGCGCAAACTTGAGTATGAGACAATTTACTGAGGCTGTGCACACTCAGGATATTGTACGAAACTCTGGCAAGAAATCAAGCTTAGTTCACAGCATTTTATCTAATACTAAATTATCTTCTAAGCCTTTGATGTGGTCCATTTTGCAGTTACTCTATTTTTTACTCTATTTTTCTCATTTTGTTATTCTTACTAGCTTATCTTTGGACTGGAAATTACAACAAATGGACACTCACAGGAGTGTTTAACATTATCATGTCACAGAGTAACAAGAAATGTTATAAGGATAATAATTCTCAATGTATAATAGTACTTCTGGTCAAAACAGTCAGACATGGATGCTGCAAATTCGATTCCTAAATTGATATGTTCAATCATGTGCGTGTAAATGGTATGATTGCAAGAGCTGTACTTTAGAAATCCCATTCATTCGATGAAAACATAATTGCACAACTTGAGCTCTTCTATTTAGGAATTGAGCGACTGTATTTAGGGAATCTATAAGTCTGAATGTGACATCTGCTTCCAATCTGCATCAAAGTACATACAGGTTTGGACACCTACTTTGTCCCATTCCCTACACTGAAGTAACCCATATTTTGTATTCCGAGTACCAAAAGGGAGTACTCTCAGAGCACCGTATGCTTTCAGGCTGGTTGTTTTTGCCAGAACTGCTTCACCCGTTTTTCATTGTCACCAACATCAATGTCTGATGTTGTATTACACAAAATGAGTCATGTCTGTTTTAATAACAGAGAAAATGCTTCATGGAGAAGATTCAAAGCTTGCACAACACATAGATTGTCTTTTCTTTTCAATACGCTAAGCATTCATTGCAGTTCTGGACTTCTCAAGGAGAGATCGGCAGGGCTTCCACAACAGTCACTTCACACTACAGAACAGTCCTTCCTATTGCCAAAAAGCTGTTAAAATCTGCTGTAAATCAGTGATGTCTCCTTTAGGAGGCCGGGAGGAAGGGAGGGCAAAAATAAAAAGTTATCTCAGGGAAGCTCATTTTTTTGAAGTTGTCTGCTTTTAGCAAGTTCTGTTCTATTTAATAGCTTCCAGAGTCAAGAAAGTCTCAGGTAGACCCGAGTTACCCAGCCACATGAGCAATTAGTTCCTCCAGACACTATGTCTGTTGTAATGTAGTTCACTTAACTTCACACGGTGAATCAGTTCACTTTGATGCTTTTTTTTCCCTCCTTTCCTTTCCTTCCCTCCTATTATTTCTTTTCCTTGTCTCTTGGCAGCCACCTGTCTTGACACTTGACCTTCACTTGCTCTGCGGATTGACTGTTTCAGGCACTGCTGGAGAATTCAGATTGGTCCCCATTCCCCCGGGAACACAGGTGCTCCCCGAGGCTCAGCGCCAAACCCAGGTCTGGCAGGCGCCAAGTGAGCGCAGCCACTTCCCTCCCCTCCGCTGAGTACGTGGTTGCTGTCCCAACCTGGACCTGAAATGGGGCAGCGGCTTCTCATAGGCACCACACAGGGCTACAACCTCAGATGACCATTTCCAATGCGCCTCTAAACCCAATGCAACCCACTCAACGTGCAAACAAGGAACAGCGCAAAGAGCCATGCCCTTTCTGCGGTTTGCTTGCAAACAAAACGTTGTGACAGCCTGCCTAACCAGCCTGGGCTTTTGGAATAAAAAAACTTGAGATTAACCAACAGGAAAGAGCCCTAGCTCCACTAGCCGAGGGATGACCACAGTTAATTGAACTGTTTGCTTAAATATTTGTGTATACAGAGCCTTATTAAAGTGAAGACACTGCCAAGTAATGGTCTCTGGTCTTTAAAATGAAAGGCACTAAGGCACTTGAGAGCCGTTTCCTACTGCCTGTCAAGCAGTGTCTCCAACAGATATTACATATTGCTAAACCTCATTCACTTGTCATTGTATCTTGATTAATTAAATGTATTTGGGCTTTTCCCCACAACCATGTATTTTCCTATACTTATTTGTTTTTACGTCTTCAAATATCACCTTTTAAGGCTAGTTTTAGGAATATGCTTGTCTCCAGGTAAAGAGAAAATCCTCAACCCCCAAACGTTGCTAATCTGCATTCTTCAAGCTTTGTTAAAACTTATTCAAATTTTCTATCACTTTTTGCTATATTGCTGTTTATCCAGTGTATCCAGCCAAGTTACTTGTAGTATACTGGTTTTGTGTTAATGCTCTCTCCTGTGAAACACATGTATAATATCTTTTGTTCTGTTCAGGGATTTCTTGGGGCTACTGCTGTTCCAGCAGCTATGAGCTCACTTCCAATAGCCAGATAGGAGTTTCTCCCCCTCTAGCTTAGCCACCAGACAGTGATGTATCTGCTCTAGAGCATCCTGTGGTTCCTTCTCCAGGCAGCGTAGACTGAAGGGAGCTGCTCTGGCCGAGGTTCTCAGCTTACACTGAGACTAGGCCAGCAGCCCAGTGACCAGCCCAGCCACAGCAGCCAGATCCTCCTGCTGCCTGTCGCACTGCACTGGATGCTTGGCTACCCGCCCCCGGCTCTGAGGACTCCCCAGCCACATCTGTGACACTGAAGCTGCAGTCACTGAGGAGGAATCGGCTGTCCCTCCTCTTAGGGGCAATAAAATTAAGCTACCCATACTGCAGAGAATCTTTGAGCCAGATCTGACAGTGGATTTTCAATATTTAACATGAAAGCTATATCCTCCTATCTGAGTCCCTCAAGATGCTGTTGAGTTAACAATGTTCCATCCATTTAACTTCTACCGAAGTGTATTGAATCAATTTTTCATCCTGCCTACATGCATAGTGAGCCTATTACAATTACAACAAAGAGATTTCTGTTGAGCCCAAGAGATGCTGTTTGCCTCATTAGAACATGCAGCTGAAACCCAGCAAAGATGGTTATTCCTTGGATGTGCTTGCTCATATTTACCTCATCAAGAGATATTAATGCTCACAAAACCTACTTTTCCACCCTGGCCACCTGTTCTTATCTGTATTGCAGCCACCTATTCATGACTCCAGCAATAAGTCTGTGGGTGTCACTGAACTGATCTTGACAATCGGCAGCCGACAGGAGCGACCTCTTTCTTAAACACGAAACAGAAATTGCTTCAGATGAATTAGTCACCTCCTGTAAGGACTAGCTTCTGTAGCGTATTAGCAGTGAATGGCCCTCCTTTCCATAAGAGGCTGATTGCATTGCACTCACTTCACAGGTAATCACCTTGGGCAAGAACACCAGCATCTTGGGTACTTTGATGCCCTGATGATGAGAGACCCTTTGGAGCGATTATGAAAAAACACTTGCCAAGGAAACACTTAATTGCATGCACAGCATTTAATTTCAACTGCTTTTTACCATGTCGTGTGGGCTACA
>JAUBNY010000511.1:4277732-4305896 GCA_032275445.1 Crypturellus soui | reverse complement strand
ACACTTGCCAAGGAAACACTTAATTGCATGCACAGCATTTAATTTCAACTGCTTTTTACCATGTCGTGTGGGCTACACGACTTGCACATGCTATGTATTTTTCATAGTCTGAGGAAATGCATGATACCATTGCCAAATTTCTGACGTTTCACCAAAGGATGAGCTTAATGATTGTTCTAAAGCTATTCTGAGGGCATCTGCCAGGAGCATGAGGTAAAAAATGTCTGCACAAACAACTCCCGTGCACATGAAACACAAACAGTGACTGAAAAGAAAACGCTTTTTCTTAAACAAAAGCATTCCCCAGGAGGAACATATTTCAGAATCAAAGTGAAGAAGGATTTAATAAGAAACAGTCTGTTCCAGTCCTTTCCCTCTTTAATGTAAAATAAACACAAACCAGATCTCCCCTATAGAACATGACCATTCCCTCTGAAGAAACGGAAAGGAATTCAGAGGTCTTCATGGAAAGTTTGGTTGTCAGAAAATGAAGGGAGTCTGTCCACCAGCCATCTCAGAGAGGGGAACCTCTTCTGCACCTCTGCAAAATTTTCCCATGTCCCCGTCCCAGCCACCACATCTATGCTCTCCGAGCTGCTACTGCCTGCCACGGCCGAGGGACCTCAGCGCCTCATGGGACACCAGGCCAGAGGGTCCCTGGAGAGCAGCACCTCGAGTCCTCCTCCATCCCAGGTCCCTTCTTCATAAAAGCTGCATCTACCTCCAGCAAGCAGTAGGTCAAAAAAAATATCCTGTTTTGTTATTTCCAGGGATCAGGCATTTCCACCCTAGTATAAAAAGTATAAAAAACACTTTTTTCTTTTTAAAAGAAAACAGTAGAGGGAAGAAGCCCTTTGTGTCCAACAGCAGCTTTTCCTGCCAGATGACCACGCCACGCTCAACTCTCCCCTCGCGCCGGTCGCGCTGCGAGGCCCACGGGGAAACCTGGCAAGAGGCTCCTTCACCAACAGCAAACCCGGCGTGCAATAAAAGCCATCTGCAAAAGTGCCAATTATCCTTCTCCTCAAATCATTATGTTCCATCGAGTTTTGCTGACAAGCAAGTTATGCCACATTTTAATAGGCAATAAAATGTATTATTAAATAATTAGTAGCTAAGAAACAGAAATTAGAGGGCACTTCCTCTCGCATACATCCCCCCACTACTTCAAACTATTGATTTAAAGGCAACTCGATCCTCTAAAGAGGACCAAATGGAACCTGATATAGCAGTTTACCGGGAGACAATTACAAGGCGGACGATTGTATGTGGGGAAACGAAGCAGGAGGAAATTCTAGAGCCTTCCAGCCTGCTCTGTTGTGCCCAGGCTGCACCGAATCCGTCCCCAAAGAGCTGAAATTTCTCCAAAATCCTCCTTCCAAAGCCCACTAATTGCTGTGTTAAAGGTAAAGAAGTATCGATGTCTCCCCTTGCCTCCCTCCAGGTAGCGCGGGCTGCTCATTCGGCCTTGAAGGTACCGTTGTGCTGACGGGGGAGCCCCGCTACAACCAATTAAGGTTTTTACTAAGAGGCGGAGAAGAAGACAAATGGAGGCAGAATGCCCGATTACAAGGAACCTTTGTATGGCTGCAAGGCAATTAGGAGAGTCTCAGGGGCGGCCCAGCGCCGTACCAGCCCGCTTTTACCACGGGCTTTTACAGTCTGTCTAAACTTGGCACAATCTGTCTCTGCTTTCGGCCGGGTGTAAAAGTGCACCCCGTATTAGTGTCGTGTGTCGTCCGAGAGCTTGGGATCGGTTTCCGTGAGCATGTTAGATCCGCGAGGCCAGTCTCCAGCTCCCTGGTGAATGACAATAGCTTTCTGCAGGCAGCCCTGGCTTGCAGGGAAAGAAGATATGTCCCAGGTTAAGCCACGATAAAAATCAGAACCGGCTCTTTCATGCGGCTTTTATTTGCCTAATGCTAATCCCCAGGATGTCTCAAGTTTGCTGCACTGTCCTGCATAACTTGGCTCAGACCGTGAGAGGTGAAACTGTTTGTGCTGTGCTTTGAATAATACTAAACCAGGCGCTCCGAAGGGAAAAGCTGGCATGACCATCGCTCCTCGGGCAGCCCCTGCATGCTCAAAACGTCCAGATTCATCCTAGAGTTCAAAATACAGAAGCAATGGTCACACAAATGAAAGAAAAGTCCTTAATGAAAATAGTTGTTAATGAAACAACAAAAAGTCCTTAATGTAAATACTAAAGATATGTGAGGCACCCGCTCCCTCGCTCTGTGGAACCTTGAGCGCGATTCCCTGATGTTTGGTACCCGCCGTAAGCGCGCGGCCAGAGCGTGTCACTGACGGCCCAATGGTGCCCACAGAGCAGCAGTCCTTGCTGCCTCGTGCTTCCAGCAATGAAGTATCTTCTCCCTCACGTCGCTCCTGTGCACACTGGCTGCTCTGCCGCGGGCAGATGTGGGGGCTGGCACTGCGCCCACACCCAGCTCTACGCAGTGCAGCCTCGCACCGGAGCACCCCAGCAGCCTTGCGCTTCTGGAAAAAGCCTCCAAGAGCCTTTGCCTGATGCTGCAATTGGCCTGAATAAACCCAAACTGCCTGTGTTTCTCCAAAGAAGCATCCATTCACTCCTGTGCTTCCACGGTGCCTGGCCAAACCATCGCAAGAAAAGCGCACTCCAACGTTTGCTCTATTGATACATAAATACAGTCACTTCAGCTAAAGAGACATCAAGTCACTCTGACACCTGGAAACTTGATTAAATCAGTACTGAGGTAGCTCGTTGCCCCGCACGGCCTTTAACACCAAGGAAGGAAATAATTAAGTTTTAAAGCTAGCTGGTGAAAGATAACGCCAAGCCTGGTTTGCTGCTGCCACGCTGATAAAGGAAGGGGGATACAATTGAACATTAATTAGGTACAAGCAAACATCTTTGCTAATAGCTCATGTTCTCGTTCCCAAAATGTCAACAACAGATATTAGTGCCAGATGCCGGTGCAGGGTCTCCTGGGAGCGGGACATGGGAATGGGCTCTGGCATGCAGGCAAAATGCCAGCGCTGTCTGGTGGGCCCTGAAAGCCAAAGGAAAGTGGGGACGCGGCCTCCCGTGGGAGCCATGGCCAGCGCGAGCACCACGAGGCCGGCACCTACGGCACTCGGGGCTTTAATGTTAGCAAGTATCCTCCGCACACACTGCTTTAAGGACTCTACGCAATCCCGTAACTTCAAGGCTTGCAGCCTCGGCTGCTAAACTTCCAGGAGAAAAAGCTTGCATACACCAGTCTAGCCGTGATGCTGCTGGTGCAGAAAGAACCACAGTGGAAGGAGGCTTTGGCTACCGCACACTCAGGGCTAAGCTGTTCCCACCGTGGGGCTTTTGGGGTGACATACAGAAAGCACAAAACCAAAAACCTGGACAGAGGGGAGCAAATCCTATACCCTACCCAGTTTCAAGGTACAACATTGTGCAAAGTAACCCTGAGCCAGCAGCATCAGGTCCCATTGAGCACCTGCCTGTGTGGCGCTCTCCCAGTTGGCCCGCCTGCGGCAACCGCTCTGTTCCATGGCCCTGGCGGCAATGCAGCTTGGGATGGCACCAACAAAAGTGCCCAAAATACTGTAAATAATGCATTTCCATAATGATGTTTGAATTGAAGCTTAATCAAATCAAGTAGGATCCTTTCAAATATCACTTATCCTTAAGCACAGTTTCCAAACCTCTTAAATCCTAGCTTTTCTTTTAATCTCACATGAAAATTGTATTACACTAATACTGTTTACATCTCATTTCCTCTTTTCCATGTAAAAATATCACTAACTACATTTCTTTTCTCTCCCACTGCTCTTCCCCCATGCCATAAATCCCACGGGTTTTGCACGGCTCGAGTTTTTGTGCTATTTGCTGCTTCCAAAATAGCCCCAGCTCAGCGGCTAGAGCAGCCTGGACTGCAAAGATGCTTTGGGGCCAGGGCTCATCCCTTCTGGCCAGCTGGGCACCGCGAGGAAGCCCAGGTTGGCACCAGGTTTGAGTGCAGCAGTTTTATACCTCTGAGTAACAGACTGGCAAGGGGCACAGGGGCACCCAGCACTGGAAACGCAGAACTGCTCTTTCCCTGGGTTCTCCAAAACACACTAAACACAGAGGACTGTGCAGTGCTCAGGGTGTTGCTGTCCCATTTTCAAGTAGGGATGATAATTTGTGAAATCCTGAATATTCGCACACTTCCAGCTTGGCTTTAATGGGAGTGGACAAAACCCAAAACCTCCAGGCTAAAAGGGCTAAAATCCAGCAATTCTGATGAACTCATAAACCCTATCCACCTTGGCTCCAGGACGTCAGCCTTAAATATTGTTCTTGCTCAGCCGCAGGACACTGTGCAGGAGCTGTCTGCTCTCATACGGCGGCTCCAAACTGCAGAAGATGGAGAGTAGCAGCAGGCTCCAGGATGAGCAGTGCTCAGTTCTTCTGATGTTGGGATACATCCAACGGGGATTTCACCTGAGACTACAGGCAGTCTGGAACAGGGCAGGGTTTTCACTTGCCCAACCTTTCACTCCCAAATCAGCTCCTTATTTAGTTGTTTAGAAGCTAAGAGCAATAGCAGGCTACATGATTTTCAAGGATCCCTCTGATAAAAGCAAAAACCCCAAAATAGGGTGTAAATAAAGATATATATATATATATATATATATACACACACATACACATGTTTAAAGAGATACCTTTCATTGTTTCATCTGTCTTTTAATTTTCTAGACAGAGACTTTCAACTCTCAGGCTGTTAAGACTGCAAATTTTTGTCTCGTAAAGAATAGATCATTCAAAGAGTAGATTAAAAAAAAAGCACAGAGGAACCTGGACGACCACTGGCACTGTGGGCTTGGAGCTGCCAGGCAACATCTCTGCCTCAGAAGGAAGGATGCTGTTCCTTTAACGACTTTCTC
This sequence comes from Crypturellus soui, assembly GCA_032275445.1. NCBI lineage: Eukaryota > Metazoa > Chordata > Aves > Tinamiformes > Tinamidae > Crypturellus > Crypturellus soui. The sequence continues at coordinate 4,300,988 of JAUBNY010000511.1, read as the reverse complement.
CTCGGAAACGCACAAAATCCTTGGAATCAGCCTGAAAGAGAGGCCAAGGACATTCCTTCCCAAGCATTAGATTTGGTTTCACATGAGATGATTAGACTCATCCATGCTAATTACACTAGAAAGAACTAATTAGAAAAATCTACCATTCCGCTAATGAGGGCTGGGCCTTAACTATCTCAGCGCTTAATTTTTCAGGTTGTAAAATACTGCTCTCCTCGACCCCCTCCCACCACCACTGCCACCACTCGTGCTGCTCCACGGTGTCCAACAGTCCCGGCAGAAACGCGGGGGGCTCCCCCGAGTAAAGAGAGTGCCAACAAGAGCGCCAGGCGGGCGGCCGCGAGCTGACAGCCTGGTCTGGCCTGGCAACACCGGTGCCCGCCTGCGACGCCTTTCTCGCTGCCTTCCCAGGAGCGCTGCTCTCCCCCGTTGGGAACGCTGCTGCATATGGGATTTGACGTGCAATGTTATCAAGGTGGGAGGAGAGTTTATTAAAGAGCTCTGATATCACCTGATAAGGGCGGACATCGCTGCCAAGGGTTATAGTGTTTAGCGGGAAGCTGCTGGAATGAGCATAATGAAAAGCTAATAAATCAGAGTCCTTCATTATACACTAAACTCATTAAGTTACTCCTTGAAAATGGCAAGCCAGACAAGGCGCAATATTGTCAGACGAGCTAAGCTAAAAGCTTTCCTAGAAAAGATAAATCCAAAGGCAGCCCTTACGTTTTTGCTGTATGTACATGCTTAGTGCCCATGTGGAAGGTTAAGGACAGGTATCAGGAACACGCATCAGGTGCAGCACCTACCCAGCGCGGGAAGGGCGCTCTGGAAATGGGTTCTGCAGAGAGCTTGGCAGGGACCAAGACCTCTCTCCGTAAGAGGATGTGTGAAATTAATGCAAATTGAAACACCAGATCTTCCATTTTTGGAAAAAAAAAATAGAAAAAAATCTGATGCGTTTCTATATTAGATTTTTTACTTCATCTCCTCCTCTCCCATTCATTCATTTCCCCTGAAGCCACTAAACTAAATCTATTTAAATGTATGACCAGTTTGAGTCTGATTTTTTTAATCGGTTTAAGAATTCCGACCTGGAATCCTAACTGTGCAATACTAAAAACATAATGAGAAAACCAGAACATCTCTGACATAGTTAAACTTTATGACAGCGGTTACACAGCAGCTGAATGTAATTGGTCTCAGCCTCGTGTGAATCAGAAAGAAATCATCCCAAATCAGGAGCATTACACTAGTGATTAATTACCCTGATTTCACTGTATCTGGTATGGTGGGTCAACGCTTTTAAAAAGCTAAGTTACGTAATCCTCATTTTTAAAAATATGTGAATAGAGACTATTTACAAACTTGTAAAAAATTGCGATAAAGAATTAAAATTATTATGCAATAAAGCCATATATATGTGCATACAAAGAGAAATACAGCAAACAATACCTTTTGCTGATTGGCCTCATTAAATACACCCACTTTTAAACAGAAAATTAGGAGTATGGAGTGAAGCAATAGCTGGGTGTTACCCAGAGGGAGAGTTTGCAATGGAAGGGTTCAGCTTGGAGGCTACTGCCGGCAGTTAGAAATACCCCATGAGGAAACCCAACCAATCACAGCCAGGGGAAACATCCCCAAATCACTCAATTTTCCATCACAGGACTGACATGCAGGAGTTATATTTTTTTGAAATGAATGAAGCCAGAATAATATAAGAATAAGGTTACAGTTGATTACACCTGAATTCAGAGCACTGGGCAAAAAAAGCGCATTGATAGCAGAGCCTTCCGTAAGAGGAGTGAGTGAGAGATGTTAACAACTTGGTGGTATTTGGATGGCCTCTGGAACAAAGCAAGATATTCCTAGGTGGGTGACAGAATAAAATCACCCTGACTGCATCTTTGTATACGCAAATAATTTACCTTGGACATTGCATGCACCAAGACTGTGTTTAGGAATATACATGGAAGAACATATATTGCTCACCTGTAGCCTTCCCATTGCCTTCACTACCATCTTTCGCAGGACTAATATGGATCCTGCGAGGGCAGTATGGTCCCAAATCCCATGTTTCTGGTTCTGCCACTTCAGAAGAAATATTTCTTCTGGGTGAGACCAGACAGCAGGTACTGGAATTGCCTTTTAAAGCACACTAGGGATGGTGGATTGTAGGAAGAAACGCATGGCAAAAGAGAAGCTTTCGCTGGTGAAGACTGCCAATCAACATCACCTGCATCTTCAGGCTTGGAAGAGGAAGACATCACTTCAGGGGCACTTATTCCCAGACAGAGTATTATCATTACCTGGACGATACAGCGTCGCTACTCCCTGGAGGAGCTGCCTATCAAAGGAGATGCTCCATCTACAAAAACATAAACGAGCCTTTGCCAGAGTCAACTGGGAAGTAACATTTTAAGATAAACCAAAGAAAGAGGAGACGGGGCAGGTTAGGAGAAGGAGGACCTGCAAAACCAGCTTCTATCAGCACTCCGCAGCCATGACCTTCAGACCAGCTTCCCTGTGGTCCTTACAGTAAAATATTCGGGGGCATGAAGACCTTATCAACCCGCAGGATGTGAGGCTTATTTTTAAGACTTACACTAATAATAAAATGCCTACATACTCCCTCATCCAGCCCAAAATAGGCAACCTTTATTATCTGTTATGTCAGCTGTGCCTAGGAAAAAAAAAATCAAGTGAAACACTGTGTACCCTTTAATAGTTAATCCTCTAACATGTAATTAGGCATTCACATGACAATCAGAACAGGACTATATTTCATGTTTGCCTTCCCTTTCAAAGCCTCTACTAGAGGGGCACTTACTCTGTCAAATCTGCTATAGTAATCAAAACATTGAAATTACTTCTTTCCACACTAAATATACTGGAACTGGTTGTTTGATTAAATGTAGAGCAGAGAGTGCAATTTGCTAAATTACAAGTATTCTGAACATGTAAATATAGTTTAATTACTGCAATTAAAGAAGATTACTGGAGATTGGCAGATGGGAATGTAATGCTGTTTTAATTAGAGTTTTTAATGCACTGTAACATAAGCATAATATTAACCCTTTATCCTAGAAAGGGTTGGCTAGTCTCTGAAAAAATATTCTTTGAAAAAAATGTACTGGAGCTGCTATTTCATAACAAGACTTCAAGTCAATTCACGGTAAAGCGCCAGAGTAATTTGGGAGAGTTTCAGACGTTATTTGTAGTACATGCACTGCAGAGCAGATACATCCTGGAGTGCAGTCAGAAAAACGCACCCAAGTTGGGCACGTTGTTTGTGCCCTGGAAGAGGAAAAGTAGGAAAATACAGCATGTGGGTGGATGGACTGTGTTTCATAAAAAGTACAATCATCGCTACGTCACTAGGGACTCAAGGCTCTTTCATGAAAGTTAAAATACCTCTCTCCCAAAGATTTACAAAACATGAAAAGAGAAAAATGTTTCAAAATGCATTAGTTCAATTTTGAAAAACTGCTGCACAGAGACACCGAACAATATTGCCCGGGGCCTGGGTTATTGCTACTCAGCCTCCAGAACAGTATTTGTTTCATAAAGTAATATTCCAGAATGTACTAAGCAATTTTTGTCATCTTGAAAGCTATCACTTGCAACATTTTATCCATTTAAGTCAATAGCCCATTAGAAATTCTAATTGAAAGTTCAATACTCTGCTTGGGATCCTACAATAGAGGTTGCCTTTGGAAAGCCATTTAAAGTCTTAATCTCTTTATCATTTGGTATTTTGAAGCCTAACTTTGTTCTTGTTAGGCAGATCAATGGCATTAATTTACAAAATGGGGGGAAAATGTCACCCTTCATCCTTTAAATCTCAGCGCGGCGAAGAGCCGCATAAGCGAATCCGACCGTTGCTCTCCCATATTAGCAGAAAACGGTGCCATGGGAGGTTTGACCTACAAATTTTAATTACTGCATGAAAAATTCAGCTCCTGGAGATGAATAGAGACTTGAGGAAAGGCAGAAGTCCACCTTCTGAGTGCTTAACTCTTCAAAGGCTGTGTCGGCACATGAAGCAGTCACCTTCAATAGGCGATGCCTGCAAGGTGCATGATCAAACTGCACCAGCAACTGAAGAAAAGGATTTTACCCACAAAGTAGAATTATGTGAGTCCAAAATAGATGGACACTGGTGTCCTCTAGGCTATAAACATTTTAACCCAACAAGAAATTGAACACTAGCAAAACTAGAGGCTTCCATAAGCAATTCTGAAAATCTTAGGTTAATCACATGGACACACTCCATGAATTAATCCCTATAACACAAATTTCCTTATGTCAAGCTAAGTTGTCCTTAAAAAAAAAAAACAACGCAATGTTATTTTACAAAGCTTTATCCCTTTTCGTATCAGTTGTCATCTTTGATGCTTTTTGCTGTATTCATTGTGGTGTGTGCCAGATCGGGCAGTACACAGTTGTTCTTTCCAAGACACACACACAGGAACAAAAACGAAGCCTGAGTTGGTCATTATAATGCAAAACTAGGTGCCTTCCCCCGCCAGCAGAGAACAGCAAAATGATTGTGCTGCCCTGCAGGTGTCGCAGGTTCAAGATTGCTCTTGGAATTTTTCCATTCCAGAGATGGCAATTATTTGTGGTTGGGTGATGTGGGGTGAATAGAAAACTCCCTTGTTATCTGAACCACAAATTAAGGATTTGGATCTTCAGATCTGCGATGGCTACTTTGATGTCAGACATGCAGGAGGGGACAGAGAGAGGGGGATAAAGAAACGAGAGTGAAGGCGAAGCCACGCTGCCTGGGGTGCCAGGGCATCCATTAAAATAGCTGGGGGGTTGTGGGCACCTGGACATGTCCATGTTCTCTGTATTTGTGTGTAAGGACGTGAGCAGCACAAGTGATTAATTCTCTCCTTTTATAAGCTTTTTATATCCTCCCGGCCACAGCCAATTCCAGCACAACTCCTTGACCTCAACTCATGAACTCCCCAGTGACTAACAGGGCTTAGTACCTTTGACTTTGCTCCCCCACTTTCAGAATTAGAGGGCAATCAGAACAAGGGAAGTTAAGAGATATTTATATTCTATTATTTCCTGTGGATCACACTGATCCTCCATGCGAATGCTGGGTATTTCATTTATTAGCATAATTTGACATTAATGCATCTTTGTGGATTGTAATTGAGGCCTTATTGCGTGCGATACTCTACGAAAACAGAAGAAGAGACATTCCCTGCTGCTAACGGCTCATGGCACACAAAGCACAAAACCAAAATGGGACTTTTCTAAGGGTAATGACCAAGGGAGGAAGAGACACAAGAACTCCTGAATATACATCCTGATTCCAAATTGCTGGGAAAGCATTTCTCCAATTAGATGCTAACTTCAGACATCCTATTACACTTGCATTGGGTAAGCCAGAATTGTCACTCCCACTTGTAACAGCAGCTGCTTTGTCACATTATTATCCAACACATGACAGCAATATGATTATAGGATTTAGTCACTCGGATTGCTATTATGGAACATCTTGGGTGTCGTTTCCAGATAGGTTTCAGCTTGGTGAATCATCTGAGTTTGGAGTAACAAGAATATTCGGCTTGGCACATCTGAAATCTTTTGGTTAGAACATGCCATAATGTAGTAGGGATTGACCACCCCTACATGCTGAAACGCACCACACATGGTGAAATGGGCAGATCCAACTTCAAATCTCTCCTCATATCGGGAGTCTGAAGCTAGATAGCAGGACAAGAATCATCACCTTAAAACCTGTACACTATATCCTAATAGCAGTGTTAATCAATCCTCAATGACTGGCATTACGCTTGGTGGTGGAAATTGCAGGGGTGTTCCTAGCTTCACCTCAAGATACTGGTGCATTTTCAAAAATGCACTAGGGCTATTAATTTGTTTTCAGCACTTTTGAGAGTTGGTATTTATTCCCATTTCAAAATAAAGGATTTCTAATGTTAAGTGACACTTTCTTCTTTTCAGACTCTCTTAGGTAGCCCTTTGCAGCTATTCCTAGCTAGGAAGGAAAATATCTCTATACGTTTCACACAACAAATAACATTTCTGTAATGCTGCTATTTTGGAATGATTCTCTAGAAACAGCTGAGATCCCTTTCTGGATTGCCAGAAGCCATATGAAATCTTGGCATACCTTGGGAGCCTGCCCCACAAGCGATAGCCTTAAACAGACTTCACTGCTAGCTTCAAGAATTAGATCCCATGGTCATCAAAAGCCTCAGTTTTAGAGGCCAAAGTGCCCCATAAAGTTCTGCCAAGTTAGAAAAGCAAACAGCATCCGTGAAGGGGCACATCCAAAGCCACTGAGCCCTTCCCAACAAGGCCGGTGGTATTTGCACACCCTTGATCCTCCACCAGCGCCACGCGCTGCTCCCGCAAATCCGAGATGTTTTCAGGAGAGACAAGGCCCTGGAACTGCACCAAACCTAGCTGCGTGGGAAGGGTTAAAACAACCTGAGTAGCTAAACCCCTGCAGCTATCATATAAGCCAGCCGCTTTTAGACAAATTGAGCAAAATAGTCCTTTCAGCTCAGCAGGCACATGACTAGCCGCACAAAGGAGTCCTTCTAGAAATCCCATGAATACCCCCATTATCCCGGGGATTGAGCACAGAGCCACGCATTTCACGCCCACTGCCACCTGTGATTAGCTTTTTTGCAGTTATTATGGAGTACTTTGATGGCAATGATTGTTTAAAGGCCTCAACAAGGGTGCTAATGTGACTTGAGGACTTGACTCCTTTTCATTCCCTGGTTGCTCCAGCTATCACACTAATTTACTTTAGGCAAAGGGCACAATAATAATAATAAAAAAAACCCTCAAAGAAATCACTTAGCATAAAATTGATTCAGTCTCTTAAAGAAACCCATGCCAGGATCCCATGTTAAAGTAAATTAGATATATGATCAAACAAAGCTAACAGTCATTTGAGCTTTGGACTCTTGTGTAGCACTTTAGGTTTTTAACAGAATCAGCTGAAGAAAAACAAAAAGGAAGACGCAAAGAAGGGTCAATGGTTTTGCATGGATTTTTCCTTTGCTCTGCTTGGTGTTTTACAGTGCAGGCATGAAGCAAGATGTTAACTTCAGGGAAAATAAGGTATTTTACTGTTTGCAGCAGTTCTTCCAGTATGGATCACATTGTACTCCTCAATACAAAATAACCTGATGCCGATGGAGCAGTACAAGGGATTGGAGGGCACAGAAGAAAGTGAAGTTTGCCATGGTGAGGAACAGGGGAGGATGCATCAGGACTTCCAGGCTTTCTGTGGGGAAGCTGTGCTGGTCTGTCTTGCACTTCAAAAGAGGAAATAGGAGTCTGTAGAACAGGAGTGTGCGAGTGGTCAGCACTCCCTAACTTCTCCAAGAGCTTCCCTGCTCCTCTCTGCATATGTTTGGTTGAAATAACCAGATGTACTTACTACCTCCTAGTTGCTCTCCAGTTTCATGCATCCAAGGTGCATTTTTTTTCTTGCTTTCAAGGCACTTTCAGAGAGTAAAAGCCCAATAAATACTCAAGGAGGAGGTATTTTTTCCTCTTCACAATTTTTATACTGATACTGAAAACAGATTTACAATCCTATGCTGGACATTTTGTGTTTTCAAGGTGTCCCAAGGCTAGATCCACATATGATACCAGGTGCACCACAGATCCTAGAACTCCATCTCAGGAAGCATGTGGATACACCCTGGAGAAGGGACTGGTTACAACACCTCTCCTGACAGAGCCGGTCCTTACAGAGCTGCAAGCACCATGTCCATAATTCGCAACCAGGCACCTTCATTACTTTTTAAGCCCATCATTGGTACCAACACAATGCGACACAGCTTGCTGAATTGCCTAAAGTTAACAAATAGAATGCACTGCTGCAACAGGACACGTTCAGTTACAGCATTTTTCTGCAGAAGATACTCACGCTCCGCCCAAGCAGCAAGCACAGCATCTTGATGCAGCAGCTAATGGAATTACATGTGGCACAAATATTTTAAATATTTTCCAGATAGGAATCAAGATTCATGAGTAACATGGAGACCAGCAAATGAACAGAAGCAGTTTTGGCTTTGGACATAGAGGTTAAAAAAAGGCACAAAGATTATTCACCTTCTCTGGGGAATAACCAACAGAACTCAGTGGGTGGTCATATGGTGCTGCTTTGCGTGTTACTTGCTGTTTCCAACACCCCATTCAGCTCTATTCACTACTCATTTTCCTCGCGGAAACAGCACTGCTGGTTACAGCTATGTCTTATTCACAGACATTTTTCCTAAGTCATTTTCCAAGTATTGGAGCTAATGGAAACTTGTTTTGTTATGGATTTGTGTTGCAAAGTTGCTGGAGCTGTGAGATCTGAGTGATGCTCAGAGCAGTTGTCAGCCTGATGGTCCTTTAACTCTCCAGTGCCTGGTCATCAGCTCACATTCAGTTTTCCATCAGTTGTAGCTTTAGCAAGATCTCTTCCTGACCTACAGGCTGATTTTCACAATGGTTGTAGGATCCAGCGAGATCTTTCTTCTCCATCACTTTTGTCTGAAACTCGTCAATAGGCTTAGACATTATTGGGGAAACTGAAACACAGCCAGAGAGCAAGATCATTTCAGCTTCGCTCCTATAGTATTATCTTCTCTCTGTAGTCCTCCATTTTATAGACAAGTGTAGTCCATACTTCAGGATCATTTTAGGCCACTGATGTGCACATCTGAGCTGTAAACAGCATGGCTCAGTAGCCCCATAGCCACAACCACGTGCCAAGGATGTGAACATGTGCTGCTAAAAGGACAGGGAAGCGGGGCTGAGCCTCCCGCAGCCTTTCCAGGAGGCCTGTGCTTGGCTGAAACCACCTTGGAGAACATGGTTGTAATCATGATGGAATGGTTTGTACGAATGTAATAACACTTGAATTTGCAAAAAGGCGGTGTCACAGTTATCGTGATTGAATGGCAGGTCTGAGCAGGCAACATTCCTACTAAAAGGCCACACGTGATGATCTCTGGAGTTTCCGTGCTAAGTCTAATGTGACTTAAAATCCAATGCGACTTCCTAAAATTCTAGGCTCTCCAAAGATGTAGCTCCCATTTTCTGCAGATCATCCTACTGGCACAGTCATCGACTTCTTCCACATCTGGCCAGTCCAGGCCAAATTCAGGGCAACTATATTTGGTGAGCAAGGACAAGAAAGCCCCTTGTTTCAGGTTAAATCCTGGTCCCAAGATCATCAGTCCATGGAATTTTTGCCATTTATTTCAAAGGGCCTTAATTCTCCCCTACCCTCGTGCAGGGAGAGTGATGGCATCTTTGTGATGCCCAGGGGCTGAACAGAGCGGCTCCTATGGGAGCAAAACTCCCCCAAGCTTAATGCCAACCTTGCATTAGAGGCCACAAGGTTTGGTCTTCCCTAAAAATATACCAAATAACTACTTCACTGGAGAATTTTAAAAGAGCTGTTATTTTATGCCCTAGTCATTGCAAAGCAGATTGGGTTAGTCTGGCAAAAGCAATTTCTAGCGGAATAACATAAAATATTTACAGATTTATAGAACAAGTGGCCCACTTAGGGGCTTATCTAACTTTTACTAAACATCTCTGGTTATGCCTTGCTATGTCAGCAAAAAGAGGCTGAGATTTAAATAAATAAAACGTGGTGGAATGTAATAAGAGGCAGGAAAAAAATATGATACATCAAGTTACTAGTGAAAGGAATATTGCGCTCTAAGTGATCTCCACCAACGGCTATGTTTGTCTACCCAGCTGAAAAGCAGACAGCTTTAATCTCGAGGCTGCATGTTATTTAAATAAGCTGAAATTGTTTTCAGTGATGTGAAGTGCATCCACTAAAGGTAATGATCCCATTCTGGATTGGCTCTTTATTTTTTTTTAACAAAGGCAGACAGGTGGATGTACTGAGCAGAAATGTAAACAGCTTTGGTTTTTGCATTAGCTCCAACAAATCATCACAGGAGCTCTCTGCATGAAACATGAATTTGTGAGAGTCTGGCTCTTTCTCTTCCATCTCTTCCCCTTTCCCCGGCCTGTTATAGACTGGATAGGAGAACATTTTACTCCAGCAATGTTGAGAGAGACACTAGAGAGAAAAGGGCTGTCCAATGTCTACACCCAATGGGCCCACTACTCACCTGCACCCTGAAATTACCACGGATTTATACACATGAAGAATTCCAACAGCCGAGTTTCCCTTCAGATAGACATGCTAAGTAACTGCTTACTTCTGTACTTAAAAGAGCAGATTTAAGCATTTTTTTCTCCTGTGATGAACTTTCTTCTGTTTCAAGCACATATAGGAATTACTGAGAAGGGCTAAAGGGTAATGTTCAGCTTTTGGTTTCCCCAGTGCTGTGCCTGCTCCTTTGATGTACATATGGATTCACAGAAATCCTCAGCTAAATTTCAAATGTTTCCACAGCAAAGAGAAAGGCAGTAACAATCTTCTTACACTCCTGCTTCTCCATTTTCAGGTGTCTCCTCACACAGCCATGCTTCCCACTTCAACAGCCCAGCACGCGTTACCCTGGTGAAGGCACGCCAGACTGTGGCTCCGAAGTTTGGTTTTATAAAGTCACTGTAAAAAACAGCAGAGTACCACTACTAGCACACAGGCTGGACCAGCGATGCTCTGCAGAGACGGAGGTGTTTCTGGTAGTCACGCTTCCCCATCCCAGTGCTGAATGCAGGCCACCGTCCTTCCACGAGCTGTGGATTCTTCTTGACCCGATAAAGGTCATAGGTCTTACTTTCTGATCTGGAAAAGCCTGGTCGTAGAGGGAAATCTCATCATTTATTGCACTATTGCAAAGACGGGCATGAGGGTGCATTCTAGGATCTCGATCTCTGTTTGGGCTTGATGATCTTGAAGGTCTTTTCCAACCATAACGATTTTGTGGTTCCCCTCTTCTTCGCTTTCAGGGCACAATATATGTGCTTTAAGTGAGACCTACGCTCCCAGCCTTAAGCAACCTGCTAGGTCAGTGATTTAATAAAGCCCGCGGTGCAACTTTATGTTCCAAATGCCAGAGGTCTCCACTCGTACAAGCTTGACTTTTTTTTTTGGGGGGATTAAGCTCCCAAAAAGTCCAATGTGAAAACAAGAAACTCAGTGGAGTTAGGGGTTAGGGTGACCCAGAGCAGAACAGGGCCCTTTTAATGTCCAAACGGAGTTTGCAAACATTAGCAAGAACCAAGAAGCATCACCTGATAGGTACATCAGACACCGAAGGCAGGGCAGAGGCAGGGGGACCACGCAACGCATCAGTTTGCCCTAAATCACTAACAACCTTCTGGAGCGGATCCAAGGCTCCAGATACGCTGTCTCTACCTGCATTTTTTTATTATCCTGCTCAAGAAGCTACCCCGGTTTCTTCTCCCACTTCCTGCCATACCAGGTACCCTTGGTAGGATGCACAACAGGGGACAAGGCCAAGTCCCATGTTGGGTGACAAACTGCAGGCAGTGTTAACAGGAGAGGCAATCCTCCCCAGCTCACCTAAGAATCGCTACTTTAGCTTTGAGACCGGGACATCTATAAGAGAATCGGACCATTTTGTCTCTTGGAAGAATGTATGCCTTGCTCTTCATGCCTGCTTAGCCACAGACATGCTGCAGGTACAGGGGCGAACGCTGCAGAAGCACCACCTGCCTCTTGCCCCTGCGCCGGCTGCACTGCCACTCCCAGCGCAGGAGGCTGCTCACCAATAACCAGACCGTGTCTGCCGAAGCACCTGGTGACGGCTTTAAATGGTCGTTTTGTAGCTGCTCAGGCCCCGGGATGTGTGTCAGACTCAAAGGCACGAGGCTCCCCTTTCCTTCCTTCACCCCGACGTACAGCAGCGAAACATCCAAGGAGGCACCGCAGCAATTAGGTTTGGAGATGACTGTAATCCAGCCCGGCAGCAAGAAGGAGCAGGAAGAGCATCAGCAACAACAACCTCTGCCTTTTGGGGGGTCTTTTGATTGGAAAAAACTTACGGAAAGGGAAGGAAAAAAATAAACAAACAAGGATGAAAGAAATGCCCAGTGGCAACAATTTTCAGTGTGACCTAGTGAGCTTTCAACTTCAAACCAGGCGGATCAAGAGCTTCCCAGCGGCGGCACCTGGGGACCTGTCACTCGTCCGTCAAGCCTCGCTCCATCAGCCTTGGCTCCCACCCACACGCTGCCAGACCCACAAACACCGCAGCCTTCTTGTGCGATGAGAGAACAACCAAAGCAAAGCCAGCCCCAGCCAAGAGCCAACCTGCACACCAAGGGTGTTGACCCCACAGAAGGGCCAAGGGAGGGCAAAGCCACCAGGATGATCAGAAAGGTGATACAGCACAATGTGAATTTGGTAACATCTGCTATTAAAGGGCAACACTAGACAGAGCCTTCCCGAAGGGGGCCTTCCCAACCTTGAAAGTGCCAAGAGCTTGGACACAGTGGAAGGAATCAAGAGCTGCCCTGGGGCTGCTTTGTAGTTCGTTACCAGCGCGTGTGGCTTCCACGTGGTTTGCCGTGTGCTGAGACGGCGTTCGAGATGTCAGATAAAACCAGCCGGTCAGCTGCTCCATCCCTAACGGGGAGCTTTCCTGCCATCTGTGTCCTGCCAGAAATGCCCTGTGACTCTGAACGCATCCTTCAACCTGATGGCTCGAGAAGAGGGGTCACAAGTCAGACTACTACTCTTTTGTGAAGCACAGAAGAGGAAGCAGCAGTTGGGAAGGAAGCAAAAGACAGCGATCATTACAGCAAGAAAGAAATATTAACTTTTGCCTGTCTATTCTTTTATACAATCATTTTAAATTGCTCACCCCAAAGTAATTACTAGTTCAATGAGGACTGCAAGCATTTGTTAACAGCCCCCATTCACTAGGCTGACTCCTGTCCAGTCCATTCGCACCATATTCACGGCTAAAAAGTATTAATGGAGCCCAGAGAAGCCCTCCAGCAAAGGATTTCAAGTATTTAGTGCCTAAGCTTGGCACTTACAGCCTGAAATACCTCATTGGGACAGGCAGCACTGACGAATTCCTGGCAGTTTTCTACTTCAAGATAGATGGAGAACTTCTCAGCAATTTGAGACCACTGCTGAGAAACTACATACACATGCTTCCTTTTCCATGAATCTATTAAAGCAAGCAGTGAAAAATGGGCAGCCATCCTTACATTTTCAGCAGTTTACAGAGCATTTTGCACACAAAGTAAGGAGGCTCAATAACCAGCAAGGAACGCCCACTCTGTACCACAAAAAAAAGAGGCATTTCTCACCAAACTGTTTGTTATGAACCTTTTAACTTGCTCTTTTGGAAAGCTTCTGAACCAGCCGTTAGAGAAAATTTCATGTGGAAATTAAAATGCACTCAGAAAACATCGACAGAAGAGGCTGTTATTGCACACTCGTGCTGACCGTATCTAGGGCAAACAATGAAGAAAACATCCTCGGGGCGGGGGGGCGGGGGGGTGAGTTATGATGAACCTGGCCATCTCCCCTCATTTCTGGACTACGTGTTATCCGGTCACCACCTTATCCAAATGTCACGACGGGGAAGGAACAATACGGCTGACTGTTAGGTGAACACAAATGCTGTGGAAGCAGCAGTTGGGCGATTTAAAAATACATCTGCCCCACAGAAGTCACTGCAATGCTCCCAGATTTTTTTCACAGAAATATTAATACAAAGATGTTCCCAAGATGGTTATAAAAATCCTTATGTTTATATATATTCAGCAAGATCTTTCAATACTTTTGAAGGGTCTTCAGGAGTCATCTGTTTCCACACCAGAAATGTGCTACGGGATAGGGCAGGAATGAGAAATGCCTATTGCCAGCAGTCTCTGAACGGCACAAAGGCTGAAGCAGGTTGTTACAAACCTTTCACGGCATAACATGAAATTGCAAAGTAATAAGCTAACACGTTTGTTAGCGTGTCAGCTGCAAAGAGGCGACAGGACATATGGGCAGCTCAATTATTTCCAAACGAGTTTGTTACCAGACAAGAAAAATGTGGTCCGGCTTGAAGGTGGTTGGTTTTAATTACCATTCTCTCTTGACCAAGACTGCATGGGACTGCAGCAGGACAGCGCAAGCTGGCACGGGCAGTCGGTGCGCTGTGTCGCCTCCAAAACTTCCCCAGGCCGGAGGAAGCCCATCCATGGATTGCAACAGGCTCTGGAGTGGGCTGCAAATGGAGAAAAGCCACCTCCGAACACCTTCCACCAAGTGGCAAACAAATGAGACATAGTATGTGTGCAGTTCAAGCACTGCTGCCAACTTCTAAGAGAATCAAGAGTTTGTGTATTCCCAAAAAAGGGACTATGTGATCCTTGGAAACAAGAATCCCTTGTCTGGCCTTCCACTCGTTCTGTAAAACATGCTAAGTTTAATTTCAGTGCTTGGAGCTGCAGCTGGCCAAGAGCAAAATCACACGCACGTGTTAGAAAGGGAACTCTCAAGATAGATGCAAGCAGGTAAATTTTGATATCGCTCTGCAGTCCATCTCCAGAGTATGGTTCGGTCAGGAGTTTGGCGTTAGATTCCACCAAATAAGCAAAACAGTATTTTACTACTAATAATCACAGAAGCAGATTTCCTTGTCATATCTCTCTCTCTCTCCAGGTAGGCCATACATGAGAGCAGAATTAAGCACGTTGGCTTTCCAGTGAAAAAACTGCTGCACCATGAGCCCCTCGCCATGGTGGTTTTGATTGGACTTAGCAACACCAACCAGTTACTCCGATGTGGCAAGAGCTGCGGACAATGACTTCGGAGCAGTAATTTCAGGAACGAAGGGATACTGGGTGTCAGCCAAAGCTGCTGCGCAGAGAACCTCTGAGTAATCTCAGGCTCTTGGGGTTCCTCCTGATTTTCCCTGCTGAACCACTCAGCAAATCCTGCTTCAAGTCCCGGGGAGTTCAACGGCTCCAGCAAGAAGATTAGTCTTGTTTTTCTCACATTTCGCATGGGAGTTTGATACTGATGTCTTGCCCAGTTCCGCACTCCGAGAGTACATCCGCACCAAGTGCCCTCGCTGGCTCATTAAGCGCTGCAGATGGGAGGCCCCTTCTGCAATTCCCCTTAAACTGTAGGAGGACCATGGGGTTGGAAGCCAAATTAATTCTCCTTATTAATTCTCCAATATAATAATATATATAATATATATATTTATATACATTTATTATATATATAATTATATATATAATAATTCTCCATAATATTAATTCTCCAAATTAATTCTCTCACCAAGCTGAAACGAATGCCTAAATATTCTTGCACCTGCCATACTTAGTCTCTGCATTTATGCTTTAGGCAAATACTGACAAAACTAAAAGCATTAATAATATCTATGCAGGAAAGTTAAAGCATTTGCCCAAAAGAGAAAAAAAAAGGACTCTGGTATTTTACAGCATTGAATGAGAACTCCTCTGTGTGCAGGCATATAAAATATTTTTAAAATAAAACAACCAAGGTCTCTGAGCCTTAGTAGTTATTTGACATTTTCCTTATCTAGTTACATATTTTAAATTATATTCGTTGGCTTTGCTTGTTTTACAAAGCCTGTTGGATGTTGGATGCTATACTTATGAGTAGCCTAATAAACAGTTTTGCTGTAAGGAAGAAGAACTACCTAAGAAAAACCACTGCACCACAGGGAGATGTGGCCTTCCTGTAACACGGGCTTCCCATCTCCCTGGCAATCCTCCAGGGAAGTTGCAACAAGTTTTGCATTTTACTTCAATCCTAATTCTCAAACCAACCTGGGTGACAATATGGGTGGCCAGGAGACCTCGTTCCTAGTCTGGACCCTGCCTGGGACTCAGGAGACGGGAGCTACTCTGGGCTGGCTGGGCTCCAGCTGGTCCCGCTGGCCACACAGCCTGCAAACAGAGATGTCTCCTCGCCTTGATTCACTCTGCTGCTCCGGGCACCCATTGTGCTTGCTCTGGGTGGGAAGGGTTTGTGGCTGAATTAGAAAAAAAAAAAAAAAAAAAAAAAGACAAAAGAAGAAGCAGAAGAAGTAACATTTCTCTAATCTGTGGTTAGATGTGTCTCAGACTCCAGATGTGGCAGGCAGACTCAACCTTAGAACTTCCTACTTCTCCCTTTGTTCATCAGTGCGTATCTCAGAAAACAACTAAAAATGCAAGACATGTTACAGATCAGCCTTAGCTCTCCTACCTGATTGTGAGGGATAGCTTATTTCTGCAGGAGATTTGCTAATAGTGATGGAAGCAAGAAGCTGGTGCATGGCAAGACAGTTGTGCTGGGCATCATGCAATGAAGCCGTTTGAGAGGCCCAGAGAGGAGCTTTAGGTCCAAGTCGTAATGAACACAAGCTCGACCTGAAGATCTGAGATCCTGTGTCAGGTTTCACCCTCCCCAAAGGTCACAGATGGTTGGACGCAGGGATTTAATTCAGGATCTTCTTTCAGGTTAATGTGAAACACAAGGCCGAGGATGAGGAAACCAAGAAAGAACCTCTTCAGCAGCAGTTAGGCCGATTTCCTCCAGGAGAGAAACATATTCAAATAGTGACCAGAGCTGTGCAAAATGATAAAACACTGGCCATGTTGCAAATATCTTCTGCTGAATGCTTGTCAGGAAATAAAATTTGACTCAACTGAAAAAGAGGCATAAGTTGAAAATATTGCAAAGGTTGACCTCAGATACCAAGGCATGTTTGCTGGTTTGGGTCAAGTTCCTTGCTGAGCTTTAGAGCTTAATGCCTAACACAGCCTGAAGGTAGGCAAAGCAGGAGAGGGAAAAAGGTATTTGAATCGAGCTCTGCAAAATGACCCATGCTCAGCTCGGATGAAAACTAAATGGTGCAAAAGGGCAGGACCAAGAACGACAAGAGAAATCCCTTTGCTTCCTTTAACTTTAAAGATGCATTTGAATTCTAGCGCAAATGTGTGATCTTTTTTGCTTGTTTGTTTTGCAAATGCATACACGTGGAGTTAAAAAAGTGCATTTTAAACTATACATCTAAGCTGGACAGGAAGGTTGGCTTCCACTGAGAGCAACAAATCAAATAAATAAATTTCAAAAGCCCTCAAGACTTCATAAATCTTGGGCTTATCCTGCAGTCCATGGGGTACCTTCCATCGAAAGGGCCGCGGGGCCCACGGGGCCAGGCGCGCGCAGGGCCGCCGGCGCCGGGTGCGCGCTCCAGCCGCGGTGGGCAGCAAGTCGCAGTGTTTGTGTGTGTCAGATCAATCTTCTGCCTGCCCAGGACAGCTGTACTCACAGGGGGATCACCAATCATCCTGCTAGGAAGCGCTCCTGTCCTTCAGCAGGCAATTAGCGTGAGTCCATTACAGCTCCCCGGAGGCCCCTGGGGGGCTGCAAAAGGCATCGACTGAAAGGTCAGAAACCTCGTGAGGACGGAACGAAGCTGTGCCTGGCGAAATGGAGTGGAAAGCAGTAGCTATTTGTCACCCCCTAGTAATTCAAAAAAAAAAAAAGGGGAAGGAGGAGGAGGAAAGGATGTGGAGGGGTCCCAGCGCTGTGCACAACTGCAAGCACGTGGCAGGAGCATCAATAAAAGCTACGGGCAACTTCCCGAGACACAGTTTTCCTGGGCTGCTGGAGCTGGCAGCAGCCAGCAGAGTCTGCGCGCTCGCCTGGCTCCCTGAGGAGCTGTGGAGGCCAGTGCAGCTCGAGGAAAGGGGCTAAGGAGCCCTGGGCTGAGGGCCAGTGCCCAGAGCCAGCTGCTGCGGAGGGGAGCAGGGAGCGGAGCAGGGAGCGAGCGGCACAGAGCAGGCTCATGGGCAGCAACAGATCTGCAAAGAAAGCACCGTCAAGTGGTGTTGACTCCACAGCCAGAGCACAGGTTGCTGCTCCCTGGGACTGTTTGAGACTCTTGGCCAAGGGCACCGTATGAGGATGTTTGTATCTACACACAGCTCCCAGGGCACCACTAACTAGCCCAGCTGGGCAGCTCCATGAGGGATGTGCCTTGAAGGAATGGTGGGCGGGCGGCCAGGGACGCTGAGGGGTGTCAGCACAGACAGGAGGCCTCATCTAGGACGGATACGCGCTCCATGCTTTCCTCCCACTCGCACTTTTACTGGGCCTCCATGTTCACCTCCAAAGGAAACCACTTCTGCAAACCATCTCCTCCCCATGGCTCATGCTTTTTGGGTTCAAATTCTACTCATTTGCTGCTTCCAAGGTCTGATGCATGCACACAGATATGCATAAATATCCTCAAACTTTCTTTCCGCCACTTGCAGGACACTTTGAACACAAACTGTGTGCACTTTGAACACAAACTGTGGATTGCAATAAACTGATATTCCTCCATTACCTCGAGGACATATATTAGTTTTATATTAGCTACACTGCCCCCACTCCCTCCATTTACCAAACCAACCGCCTACAATAAATGGTCTCATGGACTTGTTCCTTGCTGGGTGCTGCCTGATCACATTTCTGGAGCCCAGCACCGCAGATCACCGTCCTTGGTGACGATGTCAGTGCCACCAGGCTGATGTTTAAGAGAAGAGGTGATTAGTATCCTAGATATCAGTTAGCAAGACAATTGCTTTCAATGGCTCGTATTGATGAATGAGTTAATGCAATTCTACAAGAGCCTGTGTGCACAGTGGGCTTGCGTGACACTCTTTAGGAGCACACAGGCCACCTGCACTGCTTTTCTGGCTAGCGTGCCCTTTCACGTACGCTCTGGACAGCCACAGGGACCACCCACACCTGGCAACTTCGGTGGAGCTGAAGCCCAGAAGTCACATTTAGGAGAACCAGGTGCACTCATTTCCGTGCAGGCAGCCAAAGTGCCATACAGGGCAAGTCAAGCTGCAGTGCTGGCACCGAGAGGAACAGCCTTCCTCACTCTGAAGTAACACTTTAAGGCTCCAACGGTCAAACAGCTTCCTCAAAGGTCCACAAAGATCCATACTGAGACAAGCAGCCTGAGATACATTTGCTTTGCCTTTAATTAGAAGACCATCAATATCAAGTATGCAATTTTATCTGCTGTTAAGTAGACCCTCTGCTCTTTAAGGGCACTTGACCTCTTCTAGCAGCGCAAGTCCGGCATGCAAGTGGAACAAGAGGCAAACACCTGAAGGGCTGGCAGTGCCCGTGCCTCCTGAAGCCAAGTGTACGATGTAGGAAACGGCTACACGTATAGCCCCTCTTTGCCTCAACAGCAAAATATACAGGCCCCCAATTGAGTAACATCAAGTTGTTGAATCTAGTATCAAAACCTTTTTTGATTTAAAGTCTCACTTGCTATTTTGGGTCAGACCCTGATTATGTATGCAGACACTTGTTGGACCCATCACACATTCACAAGGGTGTTTAACTCATGGTGATCACAGGAATGAATCTGATGTCCTTGTCGAATGCTGTAAGAGGAATTCGAGACCATGGTATAAGTGGGAGCACAGTCTACACTGGGTGAAAAGCAGCGGTTTATCTGGATAGCCAAGGGGAAAATCATTAATACAGGGAGAAACAGGCCTTGGTATTCTTTTCTAACCCAAGTATCTTGTCTTTCTTAGGAAGCCAGCAAGTACTTTAGAAGATAAAACTCTAAGCATCAGCTCTTCAGTAGGAATACGGAGGGTTGATTTGTTTTCAACTACCGGTCAAATGTTAAGAATTTCTTAATTGCCTCAATTTTATTTGTTTCTAATCCTGTTAGTAAAGAGAAGTGTGCTTGCTGTGGGAGGGAATGGATTGGTGGGGATGGGAATACTTTCCTATCTGCAAGACAGAACAACTCCCATTTCACACACGCCTCTAGTGTGGTCAGGGCTGGATATCAACAGATGATTGTTTCCTTCCAATTGTTTCACTGCTTTGCTGGACTCACTCATCTTGAAAACTTCCTTTGAGGGATTTAATAGCAGGCATTCATTTCTGCTACAGATAAGGTGAGTTGAGCTCTTTATGCGTAGTAATTTAATAGGAACTTGGATCTAATTTAATAGATCCTTTATGTCTCTGTCAAAGACTGTTAACATTGATTGGTGCAATGTCTTATAGAAGTCAGTAAATACATTAATCTCTTGAGAGCTTGCGACAACAGTTCCGTTAACAGCATAAACAGTACAGACGGACAAACCATTACTGAATAAAAGAGGAACAGAAAAGTTACACTACGCCAAGGTGGAAAAACTTTGGAAATGAGAGCGTTATCGACTACTCAGCAAAGTCCCAGTCTGGATGAGATGTACTGGAGTTTCAGAAGAACCTGCTTGAATTCATGCTCTAACCATAATCTGGTTATTGAAGCTGAGGAGAGTGTGGCAACACTGTGATCTAAAAGCCGAGCAAAGCTTTAACACAACCAGAATACAACCACTTTGGCATATGTTAAACATATCACGCGTATCACTGAGGACATGCTACCGCCACATCCTACTAACGTCGGATCTCCTGTGAACAGAGAGTAAGGCATTTCTGCAACCAAACCACCAACCTGGGCTCGCTTAATAGGATAGGAAGTAACGTTTCCTCCCTGCTGGGTGCTGAGCACCCACAGATCCCATAGCCTTAGCAGATGAACTTCTCAGCTAGAGCACTCAACACTTCCAAGTGGAGATTCTTCCCCCAGACCACTGGTCACCACTGGTAAATTCATATTAACATAGCAAACATTCATGGAAATGTTCATGAATGATTCCAAGCTATTCTGTGCAGCGCATTGTTGGTTCCTTTTCAGTTAGAACCAGCCTATAACTGAAGAACTTGGGCAGGAAGCAAAAGCAAACTATCATGGCAGGAATATAAGTGTGTTTGGGATGCAAAGCAGAAGCTTATCTGTTTTACTATTGCAGCACCAGAGAAAATCAATTTTGACACAGAACTGCCACTTTACAAGCAAATAACTATACTTTCCAATAACCTAATCTGTGCAAAGCCTACTGAAAATTCCCTAAAGAACCAGTAGTTAAAACCTCCATTAAATCAAAGGGTTTAATATGGAAAGGGAAGAGAGGATGCAGTTTGACTTGGGAATGTAATGGACTCAGTGGGGAAATAAATATGTTGTTTTATGTGTACAGTTACAGAATTTGAGAACACAGCATTCATTTCAAAGGGAATTCTCTTGCTGTGCAACTTATTCCTAAACAGATGTGATTTTTGCTTATTCAAAAACATTTAGGTAACAATTACAGCATAATAAATTATAATTGCCATCATCTTCCAGCTATGTTACGACTTCTATGCAAACACAAGGAAAACACAGTTATATAGAACACTAAACTCTAGTTTCAGGTATCTCACAGCACTGACGAGACACTTGTTTGTTTTACTCAGAATGAACAATCCTTCTTATCTATAAAAATGAAAAGGATGTGTCTGCTAAGGCTTCACGCAGCCTGACAAGGTCTATCTTACATGTCCACTGCTAATCCTAAGCAGGTTAATTATAATATATTTTGCTCTTGGGTATTCTGTTAGGAGTCTCTTTAGGCAAGTGTCTAAGGAGACATTTGATTCAGCTACTTCTTGAACATTGAGAAAGGGGCTAATAAACTAGAAATGGTCAGATTTCTCTAAGCCATTCTGAGGGGAAAAAAAAAGAACTTGTATTTTCATGCTCATGCTATGAAATTTAAACTTCATCAAGAAGGTAAAATCACCACTTACCACCAGTCACAGTGCCTGGTGACTCTCACACACTGCAGACATGAAATCAGCCACAGAGGCTGCAAGTGAGGACACAGTTCAGCTGCACAACAGTAACGTCATTGCTGCGACCTTCTTTTCTCCCATTGCTAACGGAGTGAATCTCAACATCTTTGTCAGGCTCTGAAGTATTATAGCAGTTACGTTAGAAATCAACTATAAAATGCAACATCAAGTCATTATAATTAACCGAACTGTTATAAGCAACATCAATTTGAAAGCCCGATTCTCAGAAAAGGCATAGCAATTTTGCATTTGCTTAATAAAGAATAGATTCCAAGGATACAAAAAGGGGCTTTTTTTTGAAAACAAATGGTAACTTGATATTTGTTTGAAACTTTTTTTTCCCTGTAGCAAGCAAGAGGTACCACTGCTTCCATAAGTCACAATCCAAATGAGTTAGTCTATGTCCCATGGTATGAAGGAACACCAATAATTAAAAACAGTTTTCTAAAAAAAAAAAATAAATAAAAGATTAAAGATCTAGAAAAAGCCACTTCTCTCTGCAGGGAAGAGAGGTTTGTAACACTGCACAGGGATGCCAGCCCACGTGCCTATGGCTGAACCCGGAGAGCAGAGGTGGCACCACCACAGGTGACAGGATGCCATATGATCACATCCAAGAAATGACATCTAGAAGAGGTTTCATGCTCTGTGCATCTCTTTCATAGAAGACTTGTTTTAATCTGACCTGAAAATTAGCAAGTTGCTGAGTTCTCTCCTGTCAAAAAAAGCCCAGTATTGCAGCCTGATGTTTCCAAGGTAAGATCTCAGGTCAACCTGGACCTCAGGAAGGTTCTTTTCTGGCTGCAGTCAAGTTACCTGATATTTAATCAGCAGGAATATGAGGTGAAAACACTGCTATTCCCAGAGAAAGTGCAGCCAGCAAAAGAGGAAGGAACCACCATGACTGACAAACTCCAGCTGCCCCCATCAGCAACCAAGGCTCCCCTTCCACCTAATCTTTCATCGCTCCTTTTGTTTCCTTTAGAAAAATATTTATCCTTCACAAGCTGCCTGGATTGCATTTAGCTCCTGACTGAAGAAAATGAAAATCAAGTTCGCACTCTCCTTAAATATTTCAAGGAGAAGGAAAACGGTCAAATTGGTAAAATCAAAGAAACAACAAAAGACTTTGCAAAACACTTATTTTTGTTAAGACCTTGGGGAAAGAGCTGGACACGCGGAGCCACAAAGTGAAAGAGAACACTTTATCAGTGGGGCAGCCCAGCATCGCCGTCTAGTGCTTTCAGTACGGCAGAAGGACTGTTGGCAATTCATTTAAACAGCCCGTTAATTCTGTCCTTTACAAAATGTTAGCACTTAAAAGGTGCAGGTTTTAATGGATCTGCTCCCTTTCAGAGTTACTGCAGGGGAATCTGGTTCCAGGGATGCAGAAATGTGGAAAACGTTCTAAAAAAAGTTAGATTAAAACATGGTAACTGACTTGCAAGCTCAATGACATGCAAAAAGCAATGGGATTAACCTTGATCGGTTCAAATCCCACCACACATCAGGGTTTCTGGCCCTGACTCTAATGCTAGTGATGGACAACAGAGCTGTCATTTGCCTCCTGTCCCCTCTGG
>JAUBNY010000511.1:4253543-4277632 GCA_032275445.1 Crypturellus soui | reverse complement strand
GGCAGAGAATGGGCCATGGCATGAGTAAAGGCATGTGGCTGCCAGTCATGGGGCAGGTGCCCACAAGGCACATTCAAGCAAGTTCTCCCTCGCGTTTGACTCGGACGTGGCGCTGTCTCGCACCTGGAGTTGGTCTGCACATCCCCTCTGGATAACTGCTCCTCATTTGCTCATCTCCTCCGATTCCTGACGTGTCAGCACCTGCTTCAGGTCTTGAGTGATGGCGAGGTGCTCACTGCGCGCTGTGGGTGCTCTAAATCCACCGTCATGGATCGGGCTTGGCTTGAACGGCTGCGGCCCCCTTGCACAATTGCCCTATTCATTCACCCATCATGGATTTACACCACTCTTGCAGGAAATCATCCGCCAGACCTCTACTCCACACGCACTCTCAAGAGCTCCGTCCTCCTCTTTGTCTCCCCTGTCATCTTCCCTGTGTCATTCCTCTTTTATTTGTCTTCATTCATCTGTCTCTTATCTTCTGCCTCCCTGTCCCTCCCACTGCTCAGATCCTTCCTTCTGTTTCTTCTCAGTTCTTCTCCAGTTCCCCCCCTCCCTGCGAGTCTTCCTTCTTGCTTCAGAGCAGCTAATAAATCTACTGTGAAAGGCTAGAAAACCCAGAAGATGCAGGTTTGAAGGTAAAGCAACATAAATAAATCAAGATCCCTCATGAAGAAGAGCAACAGCTGTGACTCCTTTGCGGAGAGTTCACAGATTGATGGGTGACTATCACTATCTGTCTTGCACTACTTTCCAACATCCTTGCAGCTTCTTGTCTTCCCATGAGGAGCTCAGTCTTAGAGTTCAGCCCTTACATCAGTTTTCAGGCCTCTTGATACATCAGATGCCCCTGCACAGATGCCCTGATTGCTCCTCTGACTACCAAGGCCAAAAGCTTCCATCTCGTCAGTCCTTCTCTACAAACTCAATAAACTGCTTGGACCCCACAGCATGCACATAAAGGCCCAAGCATGCCTGCTCACATCCTAGCCCGTGTATCCACAGACCATGAGCATCAGCAGATGCTCAGCTCTGCACACTTTGTGGAAACACAAATAAATAAATAAATGGTGACTGTTTCTAAACTGAAAGGCAGATCCACCCTTTCTTTCATTCAAAGCTTCAACATACAAAGGAGGCCAAAGTGCAGAGGGTCAGAATAAGAGGACTACAAAGATTTACATAATCAGATACAAAAATAACCTAACCCTAATGCCACACTCAACAGGGCAAAGACAACAAGGAGAAGAGAGGAAAGCATAAAACAGAGAGGTTAAAGCATCAGAACCCCCCAAAGAGCAGTAAGCGTACATGAAGCAAATGAGCTACTCCCTCCTGGAAGTCAGCCACAAACGAACAAAGTCTTGAAATGTCCTCAAAATGTCTCACTGAGCCCTTCGAGGCCAGGCGAGGCACAAGCGCAGTGCCCGCCCGCGAGGCTCGCTGCTGAAATTTGCCTGGCGTGAATCTTTGGGAGCCCGGAGGCAAAAGAAATCCAGTATGTGATAGAGCACTAGGGCCTGTTTTGATTCTTGGCAGGGAGACAACACTCGCTTTGAGCACAATTCTTCTATTTGCAGTAAAAATAAAACAGCTACGGTTACCAGCCAGGTGCTTTGTTGAAACGCAAAGACCTTGCCCCCCAGTAGACTAAAAGAGCCGTCTGGCAATGCTCACCGCGTCCTAAACCCAACTGACAACAAGGCTGTGTCGCTAGGAACAGGACAAGTCCGCAAACTTCCACCGCTCCGCTATTATCTGAAAAATACCATGTAACTACAGAGTAATTACAGACTTCTGGAGATAATGTGCTGCAATAACATAGTATATGAAGTTACCCATTTTATTTTCAACATAATTTCCATGTAGTTTGCAATTTTAAGATTTAATAATGGAGTCGAGGAAACACAAATTGCTTGTATTGCCCACATATTTACACTGAATTGCACATACCATGTAATTACAGAGTCAACGGTTAGTATGGAATTACACCATTTCTGCATAGTTCCTTGTGTCCCCCTACGTACAGGGATGAAAGGATGTTTCAGCACAGTGAAGAAAAACATACAAAGAGGTGAAAAGAAGGAATGAAGCTCCCTTCTTCCAAGCATTGCGTGGATGGCACAAGGGCAACAAAAGCAAAAGTCTTCGTGCAGAGGCATCAGCTTGCTTTGCTCTCCCAAGTCCTACAAAAACCCATTTTGCAGTTTCTCATGGATGATTCAGATCTCCACCCACAGGGATTTTATTCTGCTGTCCAATAAATTTACTGGCTTTGATAGACTCATCCCAAACTGCCCTCTTCTTCAAAAATTAAGACGGCAGCTTGCCAGTTCCCTTTGAAGGACAGGGCTTATTTTTCTTCTGCTTTACCACTTTGGAAAACCCACAGACACAAAGCCTTGCATTGGAATGGCTCATCTCTGCTGCCGGAAGGTTTGAACACTGAAGGTTAGAGCTAATCTTAGCTTTGACGTTTGGTTCTAAATTCAGAATGCAATTAATCTACAAGAAAAGAAGCGGTAACAAGTAAAGCAGGATATTGACTTGTGATAATGCTCCAGGGAAAGAAAAAGTATTATTTTTAATAAAATAAATAAAATAGCATGACAATCATTAAGGATCTCAAAATATAACAAAAGTTTGCTATGCATATGCAGCAGATATAGGACTACAGCATAAGAAACGAAGTCCTTATTTCTAACTTTGCCATAATTGGGCAGAAGGACCTGGGATTTCTCATAATATAGTTCGGATATTATCACTACAACCACTGGCTTTAGAGGGATAGGTACAAAAAAGCATGATCATATCTTTCTACAATTCAATCTACACACTGAAAGCTCCAAAAGACTTTTTTTTTTTTTTTATCCAGATGAGAAATTATTGAGACAATAATATAGCCCAGCAGCTAGGATCCACTCTGGAAGAGAAACTCCAGGTCAAGAAAGCACCGTAACAGAAGAGTCTTCTCTCTGGGATGGACCATCTCACTGACCAGTGTAAGCAGCAGCCGAGCAGGCTTTGCGATCACAGAACAGCACGAAGCCTGCCCGTGCAGGCAGGAACACTTCTTACCAAGTTTGAATGGTCGCAGAAAAGTTTTAGTGGGCCAGCGCATTCTGCTAAGTTGTCATAGCAGTTTTGACTCCAAAGTTGGATCAATACAACATTACATCTCAGCATCACATATCCAAACACTTTCTGAAATCCTTTTCAGTATCAAATCTTGCTTGCCTCAGTTTCTTATGATTCATAACTTAACTGAGAGGGAAGCATTTGCAGAATTATTGGCTATCCTCACATAAAAAGATGGAGTTTTCCTGTCCAACTCCCAACTGCTTTTGGTAATTACAGTGGCAGCACTTCAATAAATTATAAACAAACCATTAGTGTGTTGTAAAATAACCACTCCCACCTACTCATCAGGACAAGGACCATCCACCCCTGCACGAATCCTTCATGCCCTGGCACCTCCTGGCACACGTGTGTGCTAGCAATGATATCCTACACAAGAAGGTAAATGAGAGCAACGTGCGTTCCTCGGATCAGCAAGCAGCTCTGCAACGGAGGGATAGTTGGGTTGAATAAACCCTCCCCTGAGCTCAAAAACACACCATGAGAATGAACCTTTTTTTCATCTTTATTGTACAACTTAGTTGACTGAGGGACTTGTTTGTTACCTGAAAGGAGTATTTTTCACTGCTTTTTTTCATGATACTTAGAACAGCAGAATTCCCATCTCAGTTGCGTCTTGCTGGCATTACTGCAATATATCTAAACAATAGATAAGTTTTGTTAAATAACTCCTTATTGTTCTTAAATCATTGTATGCACAGTCTTCCTGGGTCTTTCATGCAGAGGGACTTCACCTGCAGAATATTTTAAGTAAGTCAAACATACATTTTGTAAGTCAATAAAATAAAGGGAAATCGGCACTATCTACAGCTTTTAGTTGAAGCTGTTAGACCCTTCTTATGAAAAGATCCTCTCCTTCAGCTGATTGTAACTTTGCCAAACTTCAAAGCATTTGGGCTGAATCTTTCTATGCCAGGTGTCTGCCTGAGGCTCAGCAGAGCGTGATCGTGTAATTAAAGGCGGTATCATAATGCATACGCAGAAGGGGGCAAATTAAGGTTGGATAGGCAACCCTAATTCTCACGTTTCCTAACTTTCACAGCCTTGCCTTTACAACCCTAATAATGTTCTTTTAATGTAGCTTTTGGCCTGCAATATGCATCTAGAGTAATATTAATTTATAGACGCAGCCCACTGAGGACTGGATCTCTCACAGGACTAGTAATAGGATACACAGCCTTTCACCCCTGGGCCACTAGTTTAAATTCTGCGTAGGGCTGCACTGATGGGAAGTCATTGCTGCTGGCCAGTGGTTTGGTGGATTTTCTGAAATGAGCTGGTGACGGAGCCTCTCGGTGGAGGTGCTACCTGGTGCAAACTCCTTCGCTACTGGAATGATCTCTAATCCATAGTGTGGTGCCAGGTGCCCAGATGATGCTCTCGACAGCCACAGGTACCAAGGGATGCTGGCACAGCTGGTGCAAACACCTTCACCAGGTGGGCTTCCAGCTGATTTCCCAGGCCAAGCCCTCTTGGAGAAAGGGCTGCCATTGGATCCTCCCTCCTTCCAGGAAGACCCCCTCAGGGATGCCCAAAACCCACAGAATTCACCCCAGGGGTTGTCTACTCTCAGGAGCTGAAAGCAGCTCTGCTAGTGCCCAGCTGGGTATCCTAGGCTGCAGGGGCACAAAACACGTTTTCAGTCCATTGAGAGCTCTCATATCTTATAACAAACTCCTGCTTTGCTTTCCCTCTGGCTCCCTACTGCATCCGTGCATTCCCACTGAGAGGCACAGACCACCATACCATGCCCTAACACAGCAAATGGCTTCAATCACACCATTTTCTGTATTCAGCACTCATCCGCCTTCCTTACTACAGTACATAAATGATATAAACTTCTCATCAATAACATAAAAAATTCATACTCTGTCTACAATGCAGCTGCTATCACAGGTTTATGTCAACAATCGGCCTGATTTTTAATAGCATAAATGTTTAAAGAGGCAGCAATTCCTGTAAAATATCTGCAGGGATATTTAGAGCCGACATATGCCAAAACAATCCTGCTCTCATGCTGGAGACATTGTTGCTCAGCAGGAAAACAATGTTTATCTGCACCAATGTTTACTCTGCCTTAGCCATTAAAATGCTCCAAATGGATGGAGGGGTCGGGCGGGCGCCGCTGTCCCTGGCCTTGCGGCCGCCCCGATTGGCCGCTTCCCAGCCAAGCGCTCGTGCCCCTTGCTGCCTCCTCACAGAGCCGTTTGCCACCCCACGCTATAAGGGTGGGTTTCTTGCTCAGTGCCAGTTGGGGAGACAGAAAACTTGCAAGTGCTTTTGTGATGTGGAATTCCGAAGAGGAGCTGCCCTACTCATTCTCTCCTCTTTTTAGCTTCAAAAGCCTCAATTTGCTCTTTGAGGGGTTCCCTTAACACAACAAAACCAAGCACAACAAACCCACTCTTGTGATTTTTTTCTACTTGCCAGCAATTGTATAGAGCTTGAAGCTATATATACATAAAAAGCCTTGAATACAGACAGCATAAAATATTTATTTTTAATCTGAGCAGAACTTCTTTACCTGCTGTGCACCCACAGCTTCTGTTAAAGGCTTGTTTTATCATCTGTGCGTCAAATTGCAGCCGCCTCTATCACGATGCCCCATTCCAGCTTTATGAAGTCCCCAGCTGACACATGACTTCCAACTTCTGCTTGAAATTTCCCTCCTGCCTTTTTCCCCCTCATCCTGAAACCCACAACCTGGAAGTTTGAACAGATGGTTTATAAAAATCTGGGACATGCTCATAGGACTGGAAATAGGACTCCTATGAGCAACGTCTCGTGCAACAATTACATGAACAGTTGGTCCGGACAGTGACCCAGAAACTGCCCCTCTTTCCACTCTTGCTGCCTCTGCAAAGTGTTCCCAGCCCTTCGCTGACCTCGCACAGCCAGAGACAGTGCTGTAGAAGCAGGTGCTGATGGAAACAGTACAAATTTCAAAGTCAAAATCAGTATTTAAAATATACAAAAAACACACTTCCTTATCCCTCTCCTCTTTTTTTCTTTTTTCTTTTTCCTTTTTTTTTTTTTTTTAATCTACATGAGGACTTCAGGTATTTTTCACGAAGTACGTTCTTTGCCAGAAAATTAAGATTTTATGCAGTCTATGCCCTCACATTACCTGGTCTGTCTCTGGAAAAGTATCAAGATGGGCCCTGTGAGACGGCCAAGGCTGAGTGACAAAGCAGTCATCACTGTGACAACGATGCAGCGTCTCCTCTGCCCCGCATGGAAGTGCAGAAGGTCCTGAACACCCTGCTGGAAGCCGGGGCTGTCTCCGGCCCCTGCCATGGCGCCGAAGTGCAGATGGGTTGGCCCAAGGGGACTGCCAAGCAGAGCATCCAAAGGAGGCCCCTGAGCGGCCGCCAAGCACGGACACCCCGCAATTGTCCTCAAACACTTCGAGCCTTATGAAACTTACGAGAAACACAGCACCATTTTTAACAAGCTACATTTCCTGTCACACGCAGGCTGGATTCCTGTCAGTGCAGCACTCATTTCACTCTGATTAAGTCGCTGTGATGAACTTCAGAGTTTAGACTGCCCTTGAGCCTCACATCTATCTGATCTTTAATTCTACTACCCGCTCATTTCTTGCTAAGCACACAATTCTGAGTCCCACTGGAGCAGCCTCATTCTGCCTCTGCATCAATATGTTCAGCGCTGAATTCATTTCTGCAGGGAGCCCAGTAAATCTGAACTTTCCAAAATCATTTGGCCCCCATTACTAGTAAGCACTGCTCTTAAAGAGGTTGTAACTCCAGCTAATAGGCTCCATAATCATAGCTGAATTGAACAAAAGGGTCCAGTATGGGCTGCCATCAGTCATTTTTATTCCCAATCAAATGCACTGCAGAGAAGGGAACTTTTTTTTATATATATTTCTGGATGCTGAAACTAAGAACCTCATTTTTACCCAAATAGCACCTTTTTTCCCCGTAATAAAAAAAAACGACTTGAGGCTTCCAAGGGCATCCACAAGGTCCAGCTCAGCAGTGATGCGAAAGCTGGAACTGGGTAACCTTTTCACCTTGCAAAATGGCAACAATCCAGAATACGAGGAGATGGGAAAAACATTAAGATGCAAAGAAAAGCCCACATAATGAAAAATTCCAGTGCTACGAGACACATCTTCTGCTATTCAAAGAGAACTGATTGTAACTAAAGCTAATGTAAAGGAGCTAATGATAGAACTGCTTATGTCTTGATCACATTTCCATGAAGACAAGCTTTGTGATACTGTTTCATCTAGCTAAAAAAAATAGAAGCCACTATCTAAATCTTATCATCGAAATTGATAGTGTTTACTTAAAGCTTATTCCAGCTTTGCTGACTTCATCAGATATTGAAGTCTCCAATAAATCTATTTCAAGAGTTTTTTACAACTCTCTCCTTTCTCAACGCACACTCTGGCTCCCTGATGTATATCAGAGGACAGCAGACCAGGCTTTTGTTTATGAATATCTAGAAGTTTCATTGCTGGCTGTTGCAAAGCCTGGTGTAAAAATGAAGAGCAAGTAAATAAAGCTGAGAAGGGATTTGATTTATTTTTCTTTCTGCTGGAAGGCCACGCAGCCGGTGCTAAGAGGCGCAAAGACGCGGCGGAGGTGCAGCCACACACTGGGTGTATGATCGCTTTCCAGCTCTGCAAAGCTCTTGGTTGCTCCAGTCGAGGCTCTGGAGGCCGCTGGACGCTGCAATCCTGTAGCAGCTTCTTTGGGACCAGGCTCTGAGCAATGGATGCTCAACGGATGCAGACGGCTGGACCCACACTTTTAAATCATAGAATCGTTATGGTTCGAAAAGACCTTCAAGATCACTGAGTTCAACCATGAATCCATCAGCATGTCTGCTAACCCGTGTCCCTAAGTGCCTCATCTACACGTGTCTGGAACGTGTCCTGAACTGCCAGGGACAGTGACTCCACCACCTCCCTGGGCAGCCTTTCTGTGTAGAAATTTTTCCTAATACTTAACCTGTGGTAGTTGCATCCATGTTCCCTCTTCTTTGGGTGAATATGAATTAATAAACAGGCCAAAAGATGGGTCTTGGTTTCCTGGACGCTATTTCTTTGTCTGCTGGCAGAAATAAAGCTGATGAAGAGGCATGCAGACACAGTGGTATGTCAGAGTCTTGAACAGACACGGGGTGGAGCGTTGGGTTCTACAGAGTTTGGACAGGGACAAGCTTGGACATGCTGAAGGGTATGCATATGTGTGCTTAATGCAGAGAACCCAGGGCACATTGGGAAGGCTTAAACAGATCTACAAGTCGAAGGTCTGGTCTAATCTAAACGGGATAAATTTTGGCTGGGATTGTTTAAGAGAGCATGATCAACTCCTCGAAAGGGACTTGAAGTGAACAAAACATCTACCAAACCACTAACACAGAGGTTATTTTTTCAGCCACAGAACATATACACACAGACACAAAAGCTGGGGCCTGGTACAGATTCCATATTCCAATAGTTGCTACTGATAAAAAGTGGTACAAGAAATAAAAAAGGCAGACTGAGGTCAAACAAGAGAGTTATGGAAAAGTGCTCAAGGTAGAATATACAGGAAGATTGATAAAGATTTTAAGTCAAAGTGGCACGATGGAAAAGAAATCACTGCTGAGACTCTCTTCAGCTGCCTATACAGTTCAAGCACTTGTTCAGAAAATATTGTTTCCACTATACAGAGATGCATGAACATGACAAGAGAAGGAAGAGTTGGAAACCTTCTCATTTACTGTATGTCATCCTACTACCATATGCCCTAGAGTAAATTCCACTCTCCTCTTTTCAAAAGTGGTTTGTGTAAAAATCTTGGGTCTCTTCTTGGACATGTTTCTCCACATAAAAAAAAAAAAATCAAACAACATGCCTTAGTCTTGTCTCCTATGCCTTGCTTTATAGAGGTCACTCTTTCCTAGAGCATCTCTGATTAGTTCACATTTCTCTTGAAGAAGGACACTCAAAACCACAGTAGCATATTAAAACACTATAAGCAACACTATACAAGCACGTAGGCAAACCAGGCTGCACGAAGCGTTTCCAAGGTCCAGCACCCAAAGCTGCTCCTCGCCACTGACGCCCCAGGTACGTCCCAGCTTCCAACACGCCCAAAGCAGAGTGTGCAAAAGCTCCTCCCGCTCTGCCCAGCACGCGGCCCATCGAGTGGGGACACAACGGGGTCCATAGCACCCTGTCCCCATGGCGCGATTTGCGGTTAGCCTCGTCTCTGTAAGGTGGACTGAGTTCTGCCATGCCCGGTACGAAGGCAGCCAGGGACAGTGGGGTGGCAGTGGGGGTGACAGGGACAACCAGGGCATTACTGTAGACAAAGGGGCACTGAAGGTAGCAAACAATTTCCACAACTGTCGTACAGGCACAACTAGTGCTATTAGTCTCCTGCACTGATAAATATTAAAATATAAGCAAAATCACTCTTTTTTTTTTTAAAGCTGCAATAGAGAAAATAGAGGATGATACACGGATATAATTCCGCACAATTATTTTTAAACAATATGTGATGGATTTGAAGTCTGGCATTGCATAAAAGAGGCTCATTTTCTACAAATGCCCACAAAGAGAAATGATAGAGCTCAGCAATATAGTATGGCATATTCCATTAGGAATTAAATCTCTTCTCTCTGATGGTCCCATCCACATGCTTATTGGGTAGTCTGCTGCTTTCATCTACATTATTGTTATTAATTTATGAATGGGTCTAGAATTACAGAAGATGAGTCTAAGGTGAGGCCGCATTATAATAATAAATGAAAGAAGGACTCCTGTTTACTTACAAAATATTTCATAGCTAAAATGCTTACTGCATTTTTAACGGCGACATACTTCCTTTAGCCCGTTTCAGTTTTGAAGTAATGATATAAAATTCATTTCATCTCTTTTTCTAGCCCGACTCTTTCATACATAACATCAGGCTTGTCATATCTGAGGAATTATTAAAATAAGACGAAGCCTGCTGTATCTGAGCAGCAAAGCTTCTTTGAGCTGGCGTCCTCAGGAGAGAAGCAAGCTCAATCTCATTAGTTGGTGCTGAGAAGGCGTCCTAGTCACTAGGTTCAAGGTGATGAAAGATTAGGGCGTTTGGCCTCAGCTCATTTTGCATGCAGCTCACATCGCTCCCTGCCCGTGAACACGAAATTACATTGAACCTGGGGAGTCTAACTCCATTAATTTTAAATGGAAGATTAATTTAACAATATGCGGCAGATATTTGTTACAAACCTATCATGTAAAAGTGACGGTTAGCAATAAATTGTGGTGACTCACACTGGCCGGTGGCCCTGGCTCAAATAAATCAGAAGGCATTTACACATAATTGCTGTTTTTAAAGACAGGGATATGGGAGAGATGTTTCTTTGATGAAAGACTGGGTAACTCCATTCAAGAAACAGCAGCCGATATTAAAGGTACAGTGCCTGTTTGGAAAGATGGTTGGTTTAAAGGCATTTGGTTTAAGGGTGTGAAACTGAGAATTGTCTCTTTTTCCTTAACCTGTGCTTATTATTTTTTTTTTTAGATAATTTAGGACATTTTAAAATGACCATAAGAACAATGCAGAAATATTTTACATGAGATGAGGATCATATTGTTGGCTCTCACCTTGGACCACAGATAAAATATGGAATCTGCACTTGAACAAATATTAACCATGATCTATTTTTTTTAGTGTAAACTTTTTGACTCCTGAGTACCACAAATAAGCGCTCTTCCTCCAGCCATTGTTACTTTCCTCCTTTGAGTATGTTAGTACTGAAAACAAACCATTTTCCTTAGAGAAGGCAAATGGCAACCTCTAGTAAGAACACATAACAAAACAGGAAAAAAAAACAAACTAGGAGAAGGACCAGATCTTTTTCTTCCTCCTCCTTTAAGAGTAGTTGACTACTTTGCTTCTCAGATGTTCTGAGCATCTCTATTGCTCAAACAGGGCCTGTCAACGTCTGAGACAAACCTTGGGCGCTAACGCGAGCTGGCAGCTCCGCTCCTTGGGGAGCCAGTTTTCCCCCACCTCTACCTCCTTCCCGACCAGGGAGAGGGGCTCGTCAGCAGCGTAACTTCCCACACTGGCAGCGCCAGACACAGTGGGGGGATGCATGTGTGCAGGAATGCTTATTTATTTAAATCCAAATCCAGCACTATACACCCTTTCTCTCTTCTGAATGGAAGATGAGAGAATAAACCACATATGAGACATATTAGATGTCAACCACACTGCACCCAATGCTGCCAGGCAGCGTTCGGATGCGTTACAGGCATCCTAAGGGGCAGAAATAAGCATTAAACCTCCAACGGGAGTTGGTAGTCTCCAGTAGTCAGGAAACACGGGGACATGGCTGAAGGGGAAA
Organism: Crypturellus soui; assembly: GCA_032275445.1. NCBI lineage: Eukaryota > Metazoa > Chordata > Aves > Tinamiformes > Tinamidae > Crypturellus > Crypturellus soui. Next base: position 4,266,130 of record JAUBNY010000511.1, on the reverse strand, counting down.
CAAGCCCCTGTGCTAACTCCTCAAACAGGGAGCTGTGCAGAACAGCTCTGACCATGCTCCAGGGGTGCTCTTATCAGCACCGCACTTGCCACACGCGTGACAAAACGCAGCACGCAGCAAAAGCAGAGAGGCCAAGGCGGGGCTGAGAGCACCCAAGGCAGCGTCTAAGCAGGCACAGCGGTGCCATCCCTCGCTCATCCTCGCCCTCTCCTCCAGCTACCGACAGCATGAGCAGTGTGAGGATAACACACGACTTCGCTTCTGAGCCAGCAGAAGGGGAATAGGCTTGAATAAAACCAAGGAATCAACTAAGGGTCTCACCACACTCCAGGCCTCTACGTCACTGTGTTGTCAATACAAGCACTTTCCTGTGCACGGCCAACTGCAAAAGATAAAAATCTTCACTGTTCAGCGCAATTTGTCCTACTCTCTTTTCCTCCTAGAATCTCACAGAGAGGAAATAAACCCCCTAAAACATACGTTACACTTCTTCATATTGCAACAACCATTTCTCCTTCTGACTTGAAAAAGATGTCAGGCTGGTCCCTTCTTGTATCTGTGCAGCTTCTGGAAGCCTGAGGTCCCCATGTGCCCTACGAGGCTGGGGCAAGGGTGTTGCCTGCAGGGCGCCCCACGCTGCCCCCTCCAGCTCCCTGAATGCACCCCAAGGCCAGCAGCAAGGCTGAGCGCACGGCCAAGCCGCCTCCCTGGCACCCTCTGAGCGGAGACCCTGCTCAGTCTCCTGGGCTGATGTTTAGGGCCCTAGTTCTGTAGTATCTCAGAAGATTCAGGGTGGTTTCTAGCAGAACATCTCTGTACTTCAAGATTCTACACTAAAGAACCCCATCCATTTTCTACTCCCATCTCCATCCCTTTGGAAGTGCTTATTCATGAGCAGAGAAAAACTCTCATTTAAAGCTTTTGTGTTTAGACATCCCCAAGAACTCACAGAACCTAGATTTCTCAGGCTTTTCTCTTCCTCCCAACAAGATAGGCTAACGTCTACTCTAAACTTTCCACTGCTAACACCTTCCAGATGGTGGGAAGGAGAAATGGAAGTTCACCCAGTAAATAGCAGGGGGGAAGAGCATCTCAGAGCCTGGCAAGGAGCTGGAGCAGGGGTTCCCGTGCTTCGCCCCCAACTCTGCTGCTGCACGACATGGCCATGGGCAAGGCCTGTGTATTAGGGCCCATACTACATACTACAAAATCTTCTGATTGAAAGGCCTCTGAAAATAAAAACTTGGACTTGTGATTCCACTAACTAGGCTGACCCGTAAATGCAGTCTAGGAATCTCTGTTTGCCGGTATTTCAATCACTACATGCTGCAAAATACAGCTTCAGTGAGCAAGGAAAATCTTAGGCAAAACAACTCTTCACATAGACACAAAAGAATGGATTGAAAAAAACATATATTGTTTCTGTTTGAATGAATAACGATACAAACGAACCATGCTCAAAAAACTGCACTGTTGCTTTAAATCCAGTGCCAACACCCAGGTCGCCAGCAATTGATGCCACTAACTCATTTTTGCACTTTAATGTTAAATTTCTTATGGGACCACATCACCTAATTAGAGGAATTGATAACTGCACTGTTCCATAATGAGGCCAATACATTTCAAAGTCATTAAAGATAACCAAGGCAATAAGTCTGTGTTTAAGCGGCGCTTCCTTAGATTTCACAGCCTGCGTGGCGCGAGCATAGGAAAAAGCAATCCCTGCCTAGTCAACTGTAAATGCTGGCTTATTGGAATCTTTAAAACGGGCAGCAAGGAGAAAATTACATGGCCAAATCTCCTTTTTCCAGTTAATGAAGAATTAAGACTCCCATTTACCATATTAGAAGGTTCATCAGAGGTCTCTACTCTCCATAGCTTGTGTTTGACAGCAGTGTCAATTTATCTGAGTCAGGACGCAGAAGTGCATGGCAGTGCGTCATTCATAACTGTCACATCTGCTTAGCGCGCTCAGTGTCACACTGCTAACGGAATTCAGGCTGTGCTTTTCCCCCTCCTAAATGGAGAAGGATCCCCTGCCCCCATGGGAGTAAGCACTAAACCCGGTGCTCTAACCAAGGCTGCACCATCCTAGGCAGCAAGGAAAGATCCCAGAGATTCCTGGTTCCCAGGAGAACCAGGAAAGCAAAATACAGTACTTCTCCAAAGCAGCTCCCACTAAGACTCTTCTTGGTTTCAGAAATAATAAATGTTAGGTTTTGATGGCCATTACCCCAGGGTTTATTTAGCCGTACATCTCATGTCCGTAAGACCTGTCCAGGTCCATTTGGTATCTTAGGAGGAAAAGTAGAGTGACTTTCAATACCGCTAACGGTCAAACTTCTACTGGCTTCAACACAACACAAGGGATTTCTAAAACTGAGGAAGAGTTTTATAAAATTAACATGACAGCATCTACTGCAATCTCGGCTAAGGGGAATGTAAGTGGTCTATCAAAACTGTCTCAATAGACATCTTCTGCTATAAACAGGAATCCTTTTCTAGAAAGGAAAGCAGCCATCCCTTTCACGCTAAAAAAGAAAGAGAAATTGGTACGTGAGACACAAGAGAAAAGATAAGTTAATATTTAAGCAAGACAGACACGAACTCACCTGAACAAGCACATGGAACAAGGACTATGATCGAAACAATAAATGTCTACCTAAAAATTATGAAAGAACTGAATTATGAATGTAATACAAAGCAGAAATATAAGAAACGGCCATATTTTACAAAATATATTAACTCTGGAAGGAGCAACAGGAAATGCCTAGTGAAGCTCCCAGAACCGTTGTGTCCCTCTCCTAAGCAATCCATAGCTTCCCCTAATCCCTGCTGTTTACACAGGCTTAAGAAGCTAAGAGAGACCTAACCCACTCCAGCAGAGCAACTCCTCGTTATTTCTTTGTCTTGGCACATCCTTTGGCACATTTTAGATGTTCCCCTTGCCACCCATACATCCCCTCCTAGCTTCCCCTGTCCCAGACTGCAACGAGGCATCAGTACAGCTGGGGGAAGCGAAAATGCCTCCCTGTGCCATACCACTGCCATGGCATACCAGTGCCATACCAGTGCTGGACACCACAGTCCTTCCCTTCTATTCAACAGCACATCCGTAGAAAAAGGTTCTTACAAGGAGAAACAGCACCAAAGTTCCTGAGCTGTATCAGGCAGTATGACTTACCTTACAGAAGTGGGTAGCTGCCCAGGACTAGAGGTTGAGCAGGCAGCACGCCATGCAGGGAGCTCTGCTGGAGCTTCATGAGCAGAAGAACCGCAGGCAGCCAGTGCCAGCACGACCCCGCACACTACACCTGCACCCGGGCGACGGCCCAGGAACAGCCCGCCCTTAGAGGCAAACACCCAGTGCAGCCTGGCCGAAGGAAAGCTATTTTCCCCTATCAGGATCTCTAAAAACACGCTCAAAACCGAAAAAAAAAAAAGAAAGAAGAAAGTGGATTCACACTCAAACATCATTTTTGAAGACACTAACCCACACTCCACTGGGTTCAAGGTACAAGCGAGTGAGAGGAGCTGAGAATTTGAGAAACTGTTTCTGTTTTCGATCAAAGTTTTCTTTCACAACATTTCATGAGAGTTTTGATTTTTTTTTGTTTCACTAGAGCTAATATAATAGAGCAGAAGGAAAATGGTGCCCAATTGGATCAAATTACTGGTGAAACAATGCAAGTGAATGTGCATTTAGGCCTGCAGTTCTGAAAACTTCAAGAACTCAAATAAATTGCATGACCCCCCGGTAACTTCCACTAGAACTTATGGGTACAAATTGTTTGCCTCAAGCTGGGTGAAATACACATTCAAATTCAGACTCTTGAAGGAAATTATTAAGTAGAGCCATATTAGCTTTCTCTGAAGCATACTCGTTTTCTATATTGCCACTGTATAGACCAATTATGTTACCTTTCCATGCTGAGAAATGATTGTTCTGCTAACACAGTTCTGGTAAAAATCAAAAGCACTACATTTTTAACCTTGGGGGATTTTTGTTATTGCTGCTCCCTTGCTAGTTCCTTCAAATGGAAAACATCTTCCATTAATCTAAATGCAAAATTTGTTCAGCCTTCGAAAGTTACTTGAAAAATGTTAAGCACAAAGCAATAAACTTTTTATGCTCTTAAGACCACTAATGCTTTGAGCTTCATATTCATTTTGAAGAAATGAACATTTTATGGTTCACAGAGGAATAGTTACATGAATAATATCTGAGATTATAATGCATCTAGCAGAAAAAGATTAAGTTTATGTAAACTATTTAATCAGACGTGAAATTTTCTCTAGAGGATAAAAAATTCTGACCTTATTTAAGTTTATTTAAAAAAATACCAATATCACATTTTTACCAAGGGAACCCACCGATTTCCCCACTTCTGCTATATAAATACTCATTAGAGTTGAGGGCTAACTGGATACCACAGACCCTAGGAAGCAACAGTAACTTTGCAGACAGACCATGTCCACTTGGACTTCTCATAGAAAATACTTCCTATGAGGTGTGAATGGACCCGCAAGGAGGGAGCTGCAGGCGAGAGGCCTGTTATGGCCCTGCCACTGATCAACCACATCATCACACGGTAGATTTGCTCCAATTCACACCAAGATCACATTCTCATCTGTGATTTTTCACAGTGCTTTCCAGCAGAGAGCTGTTCTGACACTCTCCTTTGACTCTCGGTATTACTGCCACAACGCGGGAGCTCACTACACTAATGAAAAGCACCCTCATGCTGTAGTAGCTTTTTCCTGGGCTTTGTAGACCAGGTAGTGTCTGTCTACAAAGATTTTGGAAGCAACTGATATATTGAAAAAATGCAAGTGTGTGTATATTTAAAATGTCCAATTACTGTAGATCTTATATAAGCTCAGGTAATTAGAGGAAAGCTAAATGATTTGTACCCAATTAAATTATACCTGAATTTGGCCCTCATTTCTGCTGATATCCAAAGTAAAGCTCCTGAGCTGTTTCAAATTAAATTAAGGAAAATTTTGGCATCCTAATTGTCAGCCCAGGTGCATTTATTTTTCTACCAAAAAAAGAAAATTAAGGAGCTTATGTGAGTACAATATTTTATGATTCCACTATGGGTTTTGTGTTCCATAAAACAAAGTAATGAAAAAGCCTCATGCAGAAGAATCCTGAAAAAAAAAATCAATAGGCTGGATACGAAACAGTAATACAGCTTAAACAACAACATGATTATGAATAACCTATTTTCAAGCTTTGTCGGTTGGACATGGCTTGAGCACAAATGACGGCCAGTCTAAGGGAATGTACGTGATTTTTCTTTTTTTTTTTTTCTTTTTTAATCCATACTTGAAAGCACTTGGGTTTGAACGGCTGTATCGTCATAACAGGGGATACCAAGTTCTTCTTGGAGCCTTTGGATTTTGAAGTAAACATGAAGTCCTGAATATTTCTGCTTTTTTTTTTTGCTCACCTGATTTCAGCAAATTGCCAACTCGAGTCAGAGGTAAACATGAGATACTCCCCCGTCTCCATGATCATAGTATCCTGTCCAAGTCTTGGCTTTTCCCTTCTCATCGTATCCAGTTCTCACCACAAAGAATCTGCCTGGAAGGCAACCAGCAGCTTAAATGGGCTCCCCTCCTTTGACACTCAGATTCCTTACATAGGGAGAAGTCAAGAAAACATGCTGGCTCTCTTTCCCTTGTGAGCCCCTCTTATGGTTTACAGCGTGAGTGAGATGATAGAGAGCTATTTTCATCAGGCAGATAGCAGGACCTTCGATGAACTCCTGGCAAGGGCAGCTGCTAACCCCAGAAGGAGTGGTGGGCATGTAGGTGCACAACTAGGAAGGCAGATGAATCTTTTGCAAGAGAAATAGTCAGAGTCATCTCTGAGATTTTCTTACATAAATAAGGAGGAAGATGTAGGAAAGGCAAAACTGCTTAGGACCTAAATGACACATCCCCAAATGTAATTCTGAAGATCTTAAAAGCAGAAAGTCAGTAAGGGCGCTTTGGGGGGAAGACATATTTTGGGGCTTGGGAAAGGATGAAAAGACATTTTTCAAAGAAACTGCCACAAAACCTGTGTTAATGCTCTGACACCACGTGAATTCCCTTCGCACTGCTGAGCCCAGCGAGAGCCTCCACCGCGCTGCCTGCGCGCTGAGGTGCCCGCCATTTTGCTTCAGCTCCCGACTGTACAAAATGGCGACACAAGGCGGCATCTGCCACTGAATGATTGGTATTAGGCATAACTCATTACCCTGACAAGAATTTGGCAGGGGCACCCATGCTCTGGCACGGGCACCGATGAGATAAGGATTTGGCATCGCTGCTGGTAGGATGGGAATTAAGCTCCGTGTCAACGGCATGCACATGGCTTCCTCTCGGTGGCCATGCCAAATCCTTGACACAGTACTGAGTGATGCATGATGCCAATCACCAAGTGTCACTTCAATTGCATGTCTCTTTCCTGATGCCATCAATCGTCAGTGGGATCCAGGGTTCATCAGGGCACTTTGAGGTGGGTTTTGAAGGGGGGATGAGGAGAAAACCACCTCAATTTGTAATGGGGAAGGGGAAAAATGTGCTTTGTGTTGCACAAAGTCCCAAATCTTGCAGCTGTTTATATTTTTAATGGTTAGGAATATTTAACTCGAGATTTTGGTGACTGTGATTTTACCCAAACTGAGCTTTCCCTTGTTTATTTTACTATAATTTAACCTAGCAGGAAGGCAGAAACGTGCAATTAGTTTAACCGCAATGAAGACTCCCAAATAATTTCCTCCTTTTTCCCATCTCCTCAAAAGATGTGTGCAGGTTTTTTTTGCAACTTTTAACCCTTCTCTGAAATGAAACAAAATCCCTAGAAAGAATAAAGCATTACAAGATTCAGCGTTTCAGAGGCAAACCTTTTCTGTCTTGGAAAACACTATAGCCTATCAGAAGCTTAAGTGAATCTAAGCTTACAAAAGGTCTGGATGACTTAAATGAAGAGCAATGAAAAATGAGCCTTTAGCCTCTTCGTTAGGTATTAAAGCTCATCCCATGCTGACAATGTTTGAAAGGCAAAACCAGCTGACAACTGTCTGATGTGTCAAATGTGACAAAAAGTTTTGACGGTTTCAAGCTGGTTGCTGAAGGAGCAGAGTTTGTGCACCACAAACATCGCTACTAAATCCAGCCAAGAGGCCAAGCAGTGAAAGGAGACATCAAGCCCAAACTCTGCTCTCAAAACAATTCTTGCACAAGACACTCGCTGGGCCAAAGAGCAGAGCCTGCATTTCCATCCTCAGGATAGCAACTAATTAAGGGAGAGGAAAAAAGTCAAGTAAATTCCCAGTAACAGCAGAGAGTAAAAATGATGGACAAGTGAACTTCTTCCTGGTGCTCTGCTTAGCATTCACTCTCCATCGCTGCTCTCCGAGTGGCCTCCCCACATGCCCTTCCTCAACCTCTGCAGCTGTCCCCAGCTACACCATGGACGATGTCAAACAGTCCTGCAGTGATGCTCTGTCTCAGGCAATATTCGGCCACTGCCGATGGGAAGCCAGTAACCCGGGCTGACAACGCATTAGAGCCCTGCCATAACCAATCACCGTTGCGCTGACACAAAATGGCAGCTAAACTGCAAGCGAATATAGAACAGTGTGTTTATTAAATGGACATGGGGGTCCACAATGCAAAGAAAAGTGAGTGCGAGGACGCCAGCGCCGTGCGAGTCAGAGCTGCAAACCAGCAGTAATTTTCCTATCTTCATTTCTGTGGAGGTTTGGAAAAAGACTGTGTTTGGGGTTTGTTTTTTACACTTCAATTAAAGGTACTCTATAGCAAAAGAAAGGATTTGGGCAAAAATTACTAAGCAGAAGGAAAATAAATCCCCCAAAGAACCCCAAATGCGATAAAACATGGAGATTATAAAAAGGCTGTGTTTGACCTGTCACCACGAGGAAGTCCCAGAGATTTTATTAAAAGGGGGCAGTGGGGAGGAGAAACCTGCTGTTTAGGGAAGCCGTATATTTAATTTTAGTACCTATAATGGCATAGCCCATGACTATAAGGTATTATTTAAGATCTATTATGCTATTTCCTTGGAGGATATCTCTCTGCACTTTCACAGTACGCTGCAGTTTGCTAGTCTCTATACAATTTAAGTACTGTTTACTGATTATTATTGAGTACAGGACAAAATTCAGCCTCTCTGGACCAATAAATATAAGCTTTATCCACGGAGTAGCAAGAGATTGAGAGTACTGCCTGGCATCTTATGACTTTGTGAACATACACTTTAAGAAAATGAAAACAAAACAAAAGCAAACCAGGCACCGAGTCATGGTTTATTAACACAACACACTGCAAATCTAATTAAAAGTCAAACACGCAATACCCTCATCAAAATCCAAATGTTCTTTACAGAAACATCAAGGAAGAGGGGCATACAGGGGACGGCGCCACAAAGGTAATCAGAATGCATCTTCTGGGACTCATACCCTATTACTCGGAGCTCATTATCAGTACTCCGCGTAGTAAAGCAACACCTAGAGACCACATCATTAGCTTCCTACACATGCATTACCCCACAGCTGGAGAAAAAAAAAAAAAAAAGCCCCACTGATGCACAAGGAAATGGGATTTAAGCTTGCTAAAGATTTAAACAAAATGCTAGAAAACCTCATTGGATGCTTGAAAAAGTGGACTAGCCCTTTTCTAAAACTACAGAACCCTAGTAATGAATAAAGCTATTAAATTATTCCAGCTCTATATTTTGTCTACAATACACTTTTTTAACAATACAACCAAGGCTGCTTTCTTCTCCTTCAAATTTGTATTCTTTCTCCATTAATCAATCCCTCTGTCAACTGCAAAACATAATTCATTAAGTGGCTAAACATAACTGACTACTCTACAACACATTATCTAATTAGGTGAAGAAGAACACTATCTCGCTTCCCTGTTAACTAGCCGAAAGGAAGACAGGGAAGAGCCAGCCTGGAGGGAGAGCAGACAGGAACACTGAAATGAAACAGTCACCTTGAGTTGTATGTCCGTTACAGTGTAGAAATAGGCTCATGGTTAAAAGAAGCTGAAACCACAGTATTCATGGAAAAAAAATAAGACACTTGATGATAAAATACAGTTAAGAAGCAATACCAAATTGTCAAAACTGTAATCTAAGCAAAAAACAATAAATCACTCCAGATTCAAACAGAATTTTTCTCTCTTTTCTGTGCAACGGTATTGAGAAATACTCAGTGTTTTCATACTGCATCCTATCCATACACTTCAACAGACACAGAAACCTCAAAAGTGAGAGGTCAGGATGGTCACCCTGACCTGCAGCAGAGCAGGAAGCCAAAGGTGACAACCTGGAAATCCAAAGTTCATATCTCATTTCTCAGTCAAGGGAATGAGATTTGATAAGAAATTGGAGTCAAAACCACCAGACCTGCCATAGAACGCAGCCCACTAATTCCCTAAATAGTATTTTCGGGGAAATCCGTTAAAGCAAATGGCATTGTGAAGCAGTTGTGCAGTGAGCACAATACAAGAGCTAAGAGCCAAGGAAAGCATGCAGTTCATCCCAAGGCTCTGATCGCGACCAAAAGCCACATTCTCCTCCCTAAGTTTCGCTGCGGCTCCAGTGACCGGCACAGCCACATTCTCAGCAGGAGTGCCTGTGTCTCAGCCTGCAGGTAGCATATGAAGAGCCTTTCCCCAGCGGCTGCGAGCTGCGCTGGGGGCTGTGCCCGCAGCTCTTCTCCAGGGGAAGCCCTCCGCGGTGCTCCGTGCAGTACCGCTCGGCCTGTCTGGACAGGCTCGATCACAATGAGGCTGAGGCCAACTCCACACAACCTTTCTAAGTCGCTCTTTGCCTGCCGGCTCTGCACGTTAACCCTTTCTTCTCAGAATATCTGAACAGCAGGCAACTAATTGGGACTGACTGCTTTAGATATGAGATGATCATACCTTTTCTGGTACTTTTATGGCCAAAAGAAAGCTCACAATAGCATCAAAGTCCTAAATGCAGCTGAAAGAGCGGAAGGCTATCTCCAGAGAGATTTTCATAAACCCTGTTTGAAGAAGTGCTGCAGGTATGGTTGTTTGGTACCACCGCCCAATGTCTAAGACGCTGGGAAACCTGTGAACAGCTCATGGGTCATGTTTGAGATTTCGAATTTCTTGCACATCAGATTGCATTTGGTTGTCAGGTTGGTCTCTCAAAAGAAACTCTCAAGAAACTCTCTGCACTGGCAGAGTCCTCATAAAAAATATCACTGCATCATTGAAACATTGCCTGCAGCAAACTTTCATTAAAGGAAGGTCTTCACATACTGTGGAAGTCACCTAATCAACATCAGGTGGCCTGTGTCTGCCCACGGCCGATTAGAGACTCATAGCGCAATGGGAATGAGGCAGAATTTGAGCATTACAGATAAACCTGCAGCTCAGTGAAGCAGATGCTGCCTTTTCTGAACTCAAGGAGACCCTCCAACTCCAAACCTTCAACACAAGGTGAGACATAAGGCTAAAGAATAGCATTTCCAAAGCCCTTTATTGTTTTGGAAGGCTTTCTCTGCTAAGGATCTAGAAACACTGTGGTTCACCTTCAACATAAGACAGCAATGTGATCATAAACATGATATAAAATCCATGTGCATTTTCATCTCAGTTTGTTATGACTATCAAGAATCTTCTGAACTACCTGTAAATCAGAGGGCTCCCACCCTTTGTGAGACCCTAGGTGAAGGATGAGGACAAGCTTTGGTGGAGGCATGAGGCAGCACGACTGGCCCACAGGGAGAGGCAGCAGCACCGGCTGCTTGCAGGAGCAGAGACACAAGCTCTAGTGCTTCTGCAAGGCAACGGGCTCTGCAGCCAAGAGGAGGCTTTGAGACTCCAAGCTTCACTTTTATGCCTGTCAGTCTAACCTACCAGCACACAGGCTGCAAACAGCAATTCAAGTATTTTAGTATCGATGGCAAGCTGAATTTAACAAGAAAAAACAGATACATCCAAAGCAGAACAAAATAAACAACCAGCCATTGACTTCCTTACTTACATGCAGTTTCTTATGCTACAAGTTCAGCCTTAAGACTTGCAAATGCCAATAACAATTTGGGGTTTCATGGCTTTCAGCAGCCCCCGAACAGCCCTGCTGGTTGGGGTGGAGGCCTTAGCGCCTTTCGGAAGTCTGTAGATCCACAGCCGCCAGCACGCGGAGTCTCTGCGGATCGGAACCTACAGACATCTCACAGTCCCCTTCCCTCCCATGCTGGATATAAAAATCAGTACTTCAAAATCATATGTGAAAAGCTTCCAAAATTAATAAAGGCGAATGACAAGGCTGAAGGCTGATTAACATCTATAGAATTTTACAATAAAAGTGGAGGTTAAATCGATTCCTTCCAGTTCCCTTCCCAATCCACTCAGCTTGATCAAATCACCTTTTCCAAGAGAGAAAATATGCCAGAAATGTTTGAACCGGCTCTGCTCACTGTTTTGACTCACATATACCACGTGCTGTGCAAACGGCAAACACATCTACCCCTGCAACCTCTCACGTGCATTTTTCCCTGAGCAGGAACTTCAGCTGCCCTGTGGGAAACACCCGTAAATGACCCATGGGCTGGGGCTGAGCCCCAAGGAGGTCCCTGTGAGGCAAGCGGAGCCCTGCAGTGTTTCCTCTCTCCTTGCCTACTCCCCTCAACTTCTTGTCTTCCCAAAGAGTTGCACTTTTGTACTTCGGGACCTCTTATTTTAATTTATGCAACAGCTTAAAACATTTTGTTAGGGCTGAGTGAGACCATCTGTGCAAGAAATAAAAGATGCCTAAGGGTAAAATAGGCAAGAGCAATAATGCTGAATACGTGGAAGGCAATCGACTGCCTATGGATTTTGTATCTACCGCTGTGACCTTTCAAAGGATGGAGTAGAGTCAAGGGTAATTTCCATATGATGTCTGCTCCAGAAAGAAAAATTTATCCAGAAGAGCATTAGCGCTTTCCAGAAAACTGGTCAGCTGCAATTGCCTGTCACTTCTCAAAGTCTACACACAATTTAGAACAACATTTGCATAATGTTATAGAAAATCTCCTTCATTATGCCCTACCAGCAGATCTGCCAGCATTTGTTTTCCTGAGGTGAGCAGGGACTGGAGTTGATTCTGAAACATAAACTTTTTGTCAAGGATGGCAATGTTGCTCTTTAAAATGATGGATCACTTCCTACAACTCTTAAATTACCATTACAAAGTCCTGACCTTGTGTGCATTAAGTATTCCCTAAAGATGTTAAGGAATATTTTACGAGTTGTTTCATTTTGCTGTCTTCTTTCTGACTACCTTTGGGACTTATTAAGAAATTCTTCTTTCTCTCTCTCTCTCTCTATCCTGGTCTTTTTTTTTGTTGTTTTTGTTGTTGTTTTGTTTTTAACTTAAGAGTTGTCCAGAACTAAGAGGGAAAAAAAAGAAGCTAAATTGGGGCTGAAATACATTTAAGTTTGAAGATGAAAGAGTTTTATTTACTGAAAACAGTTTCAAGGAAAGTTAGCAAGTGCTTTTATCTAGGGGCCATTCCTTCTCTCCCTGCTTTGGAGCAATG
>JAUBNY010000511.1:4236043-4248543 GCA_032275445.1 Crypturellus soui | reverse complement strand
ATTCCCTTGACAGCAAACAAGCCAATACTGGGTACAAGCATAACTAATCCTTCTGCTTGCAGGTAGAAAAGCCAGAACTATTTTGTGAATGGAAAAACAAACATTTGATGTAAAACTGAAGATTACACACATCAAAACTCATGCGGTTATCAGATGGCAGCTCCATCCGCAAAGCCTACCGGCTCAGAGGTCAGAGATTTGAAAGCCAGGCTTCAATTACTGGGGAATATTTACACATTTCCTCCTCTCCCTGCCCTTCTGCTGCCCCGCTGCTCAGATGTCATATTATCCTTATCAGCAGATTAAAAAACCTCTTTGCAGAAACACTTATCTGTATGATGCCAGTGATGACACTTAAGCTCCAACTTTCCTATTAACGCTCCATGGGCCTGACCGATATCAGCCCGGACAGATGAAATTATGTGTTTGAGACTGGCAGGGTCAGATGGAGAACCAAAATGGGTCAGGATAACGGCCCCTCCAGCCTAGCCTCCCACCTCCAAGCTTCTCCAGAGCAAAAAGAATTGAAATATCACAAAGTTACAGGATAAACCTCCAGCAAAGACAGTTTCCTCCTACCACCCAGGATTTATAGGTTCACTTAAGTCTGGGTCATTGATAGTTCCCTTCCAAAGCTCTGTATTTCTAGTGTTTACTGTAACAGCTGCAGACATCCTGCTCCTTCCTTTCAATCAACATCGAATCCTTCCCAAGCCTGACCCGAGAAACTGTCTGCTCTGAGCTTAGGAATTAAACTAACAAATGCCCCTTGCCTGCAGCCAAGTCTGAAGCTTCCCTTTTTCTGAATGCTACCGTGCCCTTGGATTGATGATCAGCTGGAGCCGGGAGCACAGCCGGCAGACGCGGATGGTGGAGGGAGCGGGAAGGCAAGGTCCGAGCCACCCAGGCCCCAGCCCAGAGTAGTGCTTAACGTCATTATCATCAGAAACTTAACGGCTGTCATGAACACTCTGCCCTCTCACGGCTGGGCACTCACCAACCTGTTCAGGTTAATAAAGCACTGCTGATTCCCTCTAAGAAGAGGACGAAATTTATACTCAGTATTTCTAGCCTCAAAAAGTGCTGCTCAGAAGTAGAAGTGGTATATACAGAATAAATGGCCACTGCCCTGTTCCAAAGCTGTTAATACCAAAAAAAAAAAAAAAAAAAGGCTCTCAATTTAAGCACAACCCCACCAAAACAAAAAGCCATATCATCAGAGGGGCCCTTGGCTAGGTGTGGTGCTAGGTGTCGATATTCCGAATGGGGTTAGCACTTTGCACAACCCGGTCAGGCAAAATTGCTCTATAATTTCATTGAAGCATTAGAATTTCCTGGAGGAATATTTCCTGGTGGAATATTTCCTGGAGGAATACACTAGTCCAACTTAACAGGAATGAGGAGGAGCCTGCTGGAAGAACGAGCAGGGAAATGTGAATGTCACCACACAGCATCCAAACAGACCCCAGGAGCAATCCCGGGACAATGGCCTCTCCACACCCTCCAGGAAGACCTTGTCCAGCTCCTTCCCAATATGAGGAACCTGCTAGCAACTAAAACAGCCACAGGCCAATGTACAGCACAGGTGAAAGACCCTCTGCAGGAAGTGAATAGTTTGGGGCTCGAGGGAGCAGAAGGCCCCGAGGAGTCCTGTGGTCTCAGAAGACTCTTGAAACCCAAGGAGTAGTAGAAGATGGGGAGACAAATGAGAAACAAAATATGCTACTCCTCATATTGCTTTAAAATCGTAAGATATTAAGCCTAACTTCACGCTGCAGAGGTTTTCGTAGCCGATAAACCTAGCAAGGTAAGCCAGGGCCTAGTCTCAAAGTGGGACCAATTCACCAAGCCCCCAAGGACAGTCAGTTCCATCTGGCAACCACCCACCGGCTGCCGAGGCCTTTACTCTGGTACCTGCAATGTGTATTTTTCATTCCTAATTTATCGTCCCCTGCAACACATCTGATTAAGTATCAGAATCAAAACTATGCTTACTACACTTATTTTTATGTTTTTATTTCACTTCTCTTCCAACTTCTTCCCACACTGAAAGGAGCAATCTGAATAGGAGGCCCTATTAGCAGAATCATCTCAATGAATTTCCACCTTTTTTTAAACCAGCTGTAAACTCTACTCCTATATTCTGCTTATTTCCTAATACACCAGATTTATTTTAATGCATCACTTAAAATAAACAGAACAGGTATGAAAGAAGTCAGTGATAATATGCAAAACCTAAACACATTAAGTTTTCTAAAGGATCCCGTGAAGATACCTGTCTAAAGGCAGAACAGCTTTATATAAAATATTTAGTACGAAAAATGGAGCAATCTTAAAATTTTCCAGTTAAAAACACAGCTGTAGGCATGACACAAAGCAAAACTCCTGAAAATGTGACTCTCTTTCATTCAAGGGGAAAAAAAGGTCCCTTTCAAATTTGTTTCAAAAAATAATTTAAAAATAACCCAGACAGACACAACTTTCATTGCTGGAAGTGTTTTTACGGTCAGCTTATAAACTCCTCCAAAGAGGTTTTATAAAGTAATGAAAATATTGCTAGGACTTCAACACCAGCAGTCACGGCGAAAGCAGTGAGCACAGGGAGCTCCCACCGCCCCGCAGCTTACACCGGTGCCGGTAAACACTCTCTTTTCCTCTGCAGACGTAGCACGGGTAGCACACTAATGTCGTGACAAAGCAATGACCACAAACTTCCTGACAACAAAGACGAGCCCATAAAGGTTACTGTCAGAAAGTATACAGAGAAAAAAAGCAAAAAGCCAACCCAGACATTACAAAGCCAAAAAACAAATCACCAAACAACAAACAAAACCCACGAGAACAGCAATAACCATGAGTGATTTTAAGGACCTTTTTAAAAGACAAAGTGGGATTTTCCTTCAAGCAGCCCCTCAGGTAGTGCCTAGCAAGCCAGCTACAGCAGCTTCCACCAAGGACGCAGCCCAAAGCCTGCTCAACCTCCAGCTTTTCTGGGCACTGGGGCCTCCAGCTCCTGGCTGATTTCTCTCCCAGTGTCATACAGGACATAATGTGGTGAGCTGAACTCTTTAGTAATGGCTTTTATGTTGGATAACTTCTCGGTTTAATTTTAATGTAAATACTTAAGATTTAATAAGTTTTCACGTGGTTTCTGGCAACAAGCAGTATTGTTTCCTGGGAATCTACAGTACTGCTTTCCCTCAATGTTAACGTCAGCCGTACTTCACACCTACCTTCGTCTATAGCAGAGCTGGTTTGCAAAAGAAGTTAAGAGGTCATTGCAAACCCTGTGGGGAGGGCAGCTGCAGCAGACCAAACAACACTCATACACTTCAAATTTCTCTGCTCGGGCTGCAACAGCTAAGATTCTGGCAGAGCAACTACATGGAAAGCCCATTTCCCATTGAAAATATTAAATACTTTCCATCTTGAATTAGCCTGGTTTACAATGGTTTCTGTATTTCTCCACTCTCAATTTTGTTTTCTTTTCCCATAAGGCAAATACAGTTCTGTGTATTCACTTTTTCCATAGACATCTTCAAACTACTCGTGCGCCCTCTCCTTGCCTTGGTTTGCATGGAGATCCTGATCCTGTTCTGCCCAAGATGCTGCCCCACTGTAACTCTGCAAAAGCAGCAGCTGGTGACCGTCTCCTACAGGGTTATATTTAAGGAACAAGCTCTTAATTGCACTGGACTGTAGGAACTCAGCCATACGGAACAGATTACAAAATTGCTACTCACACCCTTGTTTTCTTAGGAGCTTCAAGAATCTTCACTTGCTTAGAACCAAATACAGACACAAACACATAAGAAAGACACACTTAAAATAGAAGCAACCTGCGGCTATGCCCATTTTGTTTTCTAAAAATAAATCAAGTTTTGTTTGGAGATGTAATTGGCTTTACTGAATCTGGTCAAGAGCACTTAGAGCTACACTGTCCCTCCTGTCAACCTGATGCAGATCAGGCAAGTCAGGATGTTGTTAGGGAAATACATAGGAAAACTCGGTGCTTCTCCAGCATGACGTAGATTGAACTAAGAAGCAGAGAGCCAATAAATGTTGTTGCAGGACAGGCTTAGCCTCTCTTGTTCTCTGTTACAGACAACTCCAAGAAAATCCACCGTATATGCGAGGCAGGCAGGAGGAAGGTGGAATTTCTGTGTCTCCGATGCCCCAGCCAGTGGTCCCTGATCCATCCCACGTATTCCCGTCGTGTCCTCACAACTCATAAGGACAAACATCCAACTCTCCACATCCAGCTGCACAAGATCCACTGCTGCCTGCCCTCTCCTCGGCAGTGGGGCTGAGCTCAGCTCTGACAACACAGGTGAAGAAGGATGATGATGATGCTCCAGTCTCAGGGGTCTGATTTGCTCCTGCACCAGAGACCGCTTTAACAAATTGGAGGTGGTCTCCAAGGACCATGCTCCCCAATGCGAACTTAGCCCAGCTGTTCGTATGCTCGTGCTGTAGCAGGGAGGGATAGGGCTCCTCCAGGAGACAATTACCGGGGTGTTATTTGGTGCCTCCATTTCCCCAGGGGCTCTACAGGAAGTTTTATCTGCCACAGCCAAAGTCAGACTCGTAATACGCAGGATATTTTGCTTTTCCATCCACAAAAGGATAAACACCCCAGGGTGGTCTGCACTAAATGGGTAAGGATGCTGCCTCACCCTAACAGGGATGCTCAGGTTAATCAAATCTCTTAAATGGTCTGGCATGAAATTCTTTTTTTTATTATTTAAAAATATTTTTCTTTTCTTTCTCAAATCAGAAACTATGCAAATGCTTAAAAATGCTTTAAAAATGCAAAGGTTAAAACCATACTAACTGAGCAGTGCATGTGTGTTTCTGGTAGTCTAATAGTGAAGGTTAAAGACAAAATTTGGTTTTATAATACTTTTATCCAAATGTCCACCTGTAAAAGTCCCATGCTGTATTATATCGTAACAAGATTCACCTAGGACGATAAATGGGACATCAGAGTAAGGCGGTCTTAAAAGTTCCTGCTCCTGAAGGGACCTGCCCAATTAGCAGATGAATAACCTCTTAACTTCTGAATACCTTGAAATCCCCTCAGAAGAGCAACCCAGCAGCAACACTGACCAAAACCTCCAGCCCTTCTGGGGCAAAAGCCCACGTGTCTCTGCAACATTCCTTCCCATCAGATCCAATCCACACCATCAGCTTCACTTCTACTGGAAACCCAACCTGTGTGGCTAGACCTTGCACGCAAGAACGTGTGGGTTAAACGACGTTTGCTGTCCTCTCATTAGTTTACTGGCAATTAAAAATAAAATCATGGCACAGCTCCAATTGCCAGTTTCACCTTGTTGCAAGCGTGCAGGATGTTCATCGTGCCTTAAATAACGCACAGTACTGGCAGGGAGAGATTGCTGCCATCAAGGGTGTTTTTCTCCTCTTCCCACCATTTGGTGTAATTATTTCTGACAATTTGCCCATCACATTAGAAGAGCCTTTCCAGAAGGAGGAAACCACGACGTTGCCTTCTTGCGATTGCAAGTCTAATTGAGCAGAAAACAAATCTGTTTTAAAAGAAAAATAAAAAAAATAAAATGGGCATGAGGGGACACACACAGGCTACTGTTTCACTCAGTTAAAATAAAAAATAATATGACGAGTAAAATCCCACAGAAATATGGTACCAAACACTCCTGAAAACCTGAACAGTTTTTTTTTCCTCCTGATTTCCAGAGATGTGGCAGATGCTACTGCGATGTGGCAGGGAGGACACTGCTCTGCTGTGATGCACGGCATCCTTCCCTTCCGTCCTTCCCAGCTGCACGCATTGCCAGTGCTCTCAAGCCAGGGCTGGGCCTTGCGGCCACGCTGCACACGCGCCGCTGCTGTGGAATTCCCGCTGGCGGGAGCATGAGCGGCCGATATGTTGTGTCAGTTAAACAGAAAGGTTGAGTTCTGCTGCCACTGGAAGGAAACAGGGTGGTTCCCCAGCGCAAGGCGACGCCCTGCGGCGCGGCTTGCGCGCTGGTGGGAGCCTGCCCACCCTCCTGGCCCAGCAGTGCCTCACGCTTTGCATTTTCACCCTCCTTGCTCCACGCCAACACCAGGGATTCCCTTTGTTTGACAGGGGTTCCTTTTCTGCTCTACCTTTCCTACAGGAGAGCGCATCCTTGGCAATGCAGCGGCCTGACGTATCAAGCCTGGTGGCACCTTTCAGTGGCCCCCATGTGTTGACGGCCCCAGCCGAGTGCGCGCAGCCTCATCGCACACCAGTCTACATGGGTGAGAGTAGCAAGGCCAATGAGGGCAGGAAAATTTCAGTGATTCTACAGAAGAAAGTAAGTGAAAAAAGAGCCAATTTTCCAGTGGTTGCTAATTTTTGAGTAACAGGGCTCAACTTTCAGGTAGGCTGAACACTGACACCTCTAAAGGAGGTGCAAAACCATCTAGGGTAACATCAATTCCTTCAGAAAGCAAATTACATCTGACATGGTGCAAGAAAGGCACTGGGCAATGGCACGTAAAATTTGCAGTCTTGACAAAAAGAAACCTCACCTTTAAAATCTACCCTCAGTTTGTGATAAAATAGACAACACTTGGCTGCAGGAGCTGCCCCATCCCTGGCACTGACCAGCTCCTGCCGTATGCACCAGTCTCTCCCTTGGGATCATTCATCCCTCTCTAAAAATAACCTGTCAGATGGACGTGTTAAAACCAGCTAGTGGCCCAGGTTGCACCCACAATCTGGAGAGGACGGTGGTGCCACAAGGCCCGCCACGTTCCCGCAGGTCGCAGGCCAGCGAGCACCGACAAGCTCAAGCCCCCGTGCAAACTCGCACGCTGTGCAGCAGCAGTGTGCACAGTCGGGCGCGGGTAGAGCAAGGGTGGGATGTTATATTTAATATTTATACGAATGGCATACTGGCAAAATTACTGGCATCTGTACGTGTGTGAACGACTGTTTTGAGGAACATGTGTTGTGTGCGATGCTGTTTATTATCAGCAAATGAAGCCAAAAGCTAAGTTGAAAATGAATGCTAAATTAAAAATTATATAAAATGGAGTGAAATGATTTAATTAGCAGATTATAAGTGACATGCTTTAGTATTAGAACTAGCTTGGGAGGGATTGAGGGAAGGGAAGAGGAAAAAAAAAGAAAAAAACCCAACTAGACACAGAAGGGTGGAAAAACATTTCTTTTCCCCATATCTGTGGAGTTACAAACACAGTAACATATTGTCCTGGTGTTTATAATCACAGCCTCTGCTGCCGTCACAGTGCTCACTTAATGAGGCAGCCAGCTAGAAATAATGAGACTTTCCAACAAATTGTTCTCACTTTTGCAGGGGGAAAGAGAAAAGTTGTGGAGCAGCCTCCCCTAGCACAACAGCAACACTGGGGTATCGGCCTTTCGCTCGGCTCTTGCTGTACGTGGCAAGAGGAGGCTTGGAGTAGAGGAAAGTTTCATATCGAAGGGAAGAAAATGCAGAAAAAAATACCCAGGACTCTTTTTCTTTTTTTTATCCTAGATTTCGACCCTGACTTGTTGCACAGCCTCATTAAAAAAAGGATGCCAACCTTGCCCATCCTCTAAACCAAGAGCCTCTAACTTCTTTTCATTCCCACATCATAGAACAGCAACAACACAAAGGAGATGTGCGGATCTTGGTGAACATCCTGCAGCTCCCGAAGCTCCCGGCGTGGAGCAGGGCCCCTTGCTCCGTGCTGCCTGGGAGGGAGTGCGAGGGAGGCAGCGTGGGGCTGCACGCGGGCGGCCACACAGTTGCCTTCTCCATGGAAAGCACTGAGCAACAGCAGCAAGCGACAGAAAGGAAATAATAAGCATTGTGTGTGCATTAAGGGGAAAAATGAAAAGTCCTCCAATTTAGCACGCTTCACCTTTTTGCTAGTTCTGGGTTTTCCCAAACCAGGAGGAGGTGCTGCTTTAGAGGAGCTCCATCTCTTTCTCTAGAAGCCAAAGAAGGACCCCGATTTGACATCTGTCTACAGGGCAGCAAACTGTGCTGTTTCTCAGCATCTATTCTTCACCCAGAAATGTCTCAGCAATTTGCTTCCCATTCAACCATCTGCTAATTTGGACCAAAAATAAAAAACAAAGCCCAACCAGAAGAAGCAAGAGGGAAAGCAGAGTTAATAAAAACCACTTCAGATGGGTTTGTTTACAGGAGAAAAAAAAACAGGGAGGTTGGAGAGGGTGTAGGGAATTTTTTTTCCTGCTCTCC
Organism: Crypturellus soui; assembly: GCA_032275445.1. NCBI lineage: Eukaryota > Metazoa > Chordata > Aves > Tinamiformes > Tinamidae > Crypturellus > Crypturellus soui. The sequence goes on along the minus strand of JAUBNY010000511.1, from coordinate 4,240,315 downwards.
CATGTACTTCTAAAATGGTCTGTGCATTGCCTGGGAGTAAATCAATACTAAGCACAGTCCAGGCGAGACTGCCATCTTACATGAAGCACTGACTGTAAAATAGACACAAAAGACACATGATACTCTCCGAGGTCCCCAGCAGCTATAATATCCATCCTTGGCAGCTCGCTTGACATTTACTTGCCCTGCTTCCCAGTCCTCTTTCTTCCTCCCGCCTCCCTCCCCCCAGCCTGCTCCGGCGCTCGCTAACAGCTCTGCTCTGCCTCTCAGGGGCTCACCGACCGGGTGAGCAGATAACAAACCTGTCAAGAAGGCTTTAGCTGGGGAATAAATCCTGCATTCGCCAGGAAATGATGTGTACAATGGGAAAATACAAGGGATGACATGAGCCTTCCCTTCGGAGCGAGTGGCCAAGAGATGCTTCAGATGTTACGGCACGCGCTAAGCGGACATCGGGACGGCTGATTAGATCCTATCTTGGAGGCTTCAAGTGGCTCCTTCCTCCCCACTTGTCACTGCTGCTAAGGCCGCACAAAGGAGGCAGACAAAGCCTGTCCCTGCTCCCACTCCACAGAAACAGGCCTGCGGAGAGGCTGTGCCGCAGCCACAGGAGCTTAGGATTTGCTAAGCTTGGGGTCAAGGCTCAAATGCTTCTCCATGGCAGGAAATGTCACACGAAACCTACTGGGCACTCAGCATTTCCATTTAGAAGAGGCAAATACAAAAGCACGACCCTTATCTTGGTGACTTAATACAGGTCTCTGCTTATTACCATTGTCAAAGAGCCTTTTGCACAAATCTGATTTGCACCGGTGCAATAAGGATTCATTATCCTTTCACGCAGCAGACTTTGCATTGCAGCTCGGGATCTAATTATGGGAAACAGAAACCACCCCATTAAGAGGTGCTCAGTGCAGGGGCTTCTGCGTTTTCGTTCGAGTAGCAAAGGCTGCTTGCGATGTTTGCCCTGGAGATCCCTGCATCGGCAAGAAGAGCTGTCGGGGAGGGGACGAGGAGGAATGGACGGCTCCGACACTCTGCAGGGTCAGCGTGCCTGTGTGCAGGTTTCTAGGGACTGTCTTTGGGACAAACAGAGAAGGAACAACTGCCCATTCCAGGAAGCCTCCTCCTGTCTGAGCTGCATGTGCAGCAGGTGGAGAACCTCGTCTCGACATCCCCTGCTCCAACCAAACCTTGAATTTACCCCAAACAAGAAGGCCAGACAACTCGGGGATTCACATTGAAGAGCTCCTTGCATTTTTGAGCACAGCCATATTTTTTCCACCCTTCAAATCCCACATATTTTTTCCCATTTCTTTAAAACAACCTTCTCAGAGAGAGATGTCACAGAGTAAAATGATGCTATGACGAATCTATCATGTAATATTCTTAAATTTTGATTTATCTTCTTTAATAATTAGGCTTTTGCTACCTTTGTAAAGATGAGACTTCAAATGCACACAAGAAAATTAAAGCTACTATGCAGTTAAAAAAAAAAAAAAAGGAAGTAGCTAAATGCTCCTTGTAGCACTTCTCTTGTAATACTTTTCCACTGATGCTGGAACCACCAATTTCTTTCCAGCGATGCTAGTGAACATCTTCCTGGAGAAGCTACCGTGGAGCGGGCACCTGTCAGTGATCAGCACTGTTTAAACACACCCCATAATCTGAATGACAACCTGTCTTTCTCTATAGCAAAGGCGAGACTGTGCAGACAAGTCTGCTTACGCTGCCTTTAAACTCATATATAACATCTGGCTACTGGTAAACTACAATGACATAACTCAATGCAATAAACCTTGTTTGCAACATCTTGAAGGAACAAAGTCTTCACTAATGATATTTTAATGAGGAAATGCATACACTAATTACTGCTGTCTTCTAGTCAGTCTTAAAAACAAACAAACAAAAAAAACTGTACACAGGAAACACCAACGTGGGTCAGGTTGTTTCTGCACATTTACTTTTTAGGCCTGGCTTTGGGTTCGTGTTTTTCATTTTTACTCCTGGCAAAATGGACAGGAGTAAACAGGAATACAAACGGCATCATCTGGGGCAAAAAGATCACTACTGAGGAAGATAAATCGTCCCTTTCGCACCTGGTACAAGTGTTTCCTTCATTTGTGGCCAGTACTTTAAGGAAGAGACCCGCAGCACCCACCTGTTAGTGGAGAGGCGCAGAGCAAGGTGGGAGGATCCTGTTTACCCCCAGCAGCACCCAGCGAGGCTCTGGGCTGCCACACACAGTGTTTTATTACTGCAGGGCTGTATATGCCTGGAGCCACAGCGACCTTTTGCTCAGAGGTTCACGTCTTATTTTCTACTGCTAAGTGTTGCTTTTTTTCCCATTTCTGGAGGGGAAGAAGGTCACTTCTCACTATTACTGTTCCATTAGCTTACACGACCGCATATGGATTCTTAATCCAACCGCACCTTATCGCGTGCCCCCGCACTCGGCAGCACTGTTCCTGAAGCGGCCTCCCCTGAGCAAGCCAACAGCAGCGCTGGGCCCATGCCGAGACAGGGCGCAAACATGCTGGGTAGGATGTGTGCAGGAACTGGGCACCGCTGCCATGAATCTGCTTTTCTTTCCACCTTCACAGCTGTCGCAGCCGCAGCCTGATTCTCATTCACACCCAGCATCAATGAGGACCAGACCTGGCATGTAATTTTTATGATTTTTATGCTTCCTGAATACTAGCGATGCCTCAAGATAGTTCTTAAAATGCACTGGACAAGAGCACACCTGCATTTACCCCCATGACATTTCATAAACCCCCTTGTCTGACCAGGGTGCCCTGGGAGAGGGCCAGAACAGGCCAAGAGCCTCCTCAAGCCGCACTGTGCGCACACAGCTGGGCCAGCTCCCTTTGCTGGGACTTTTACCACATTAAATTGTGACTTGTTTTACCACATTAAATTGTGACTTTGCTCACCTGAAAGAAATGACAGGGCCATTATTTGCGATTCGTGTACACGCCAGAGCTGTTCCGGAGCCCTGTCAACATAATTTCATCTAGTGATTGCCCTGGGTGCAAAAAGTTGCTCTAGTTCAACTTGTTCTGCCATTTTCAATTTATCACCTTTAATAAATAAATAAATAAATAAAGCAAGGATGTTTTATTTAAGAATTGGACTTGAGCCGTATCAACACGCTAACACACATCCCTGCAGATTCCGCCTTTGCTGATTGAATTCAGGATCATTTCTAGTCAACGAACGCAACTGGAAAAGTCCAGGCTGCCAAGAGAATAATATAGTACAAGCTGGCGTTACGATGACATGATCCGAACGCTCCCCTGCCAAAATGAAATTTAATTATAGCCATTGTTTGTATTATTCAAGCGACTATTGACAGTAAATCTATCCAGCGTGACGTTCTCTCATCTTCTCTGCAGTCTTTAGACAGGGGAAAAAAATAATATATAAAATATCCATAAAAAAGGCAGTGGAAAAAGGAAATGCTTCCCCCCCCGCTACTCCTCCACCGGTATCAGGCTACGCGAGGCCACTGCAGCCCGGCTGATTTCCCCAGACCAATTATTTTGCAGCGCACAGCCCTGGGAAGAGTGCGGCTCACTGGGCTGGCCCTGCCTCCGCACCGGCGCCTAATGGGCTCCCCGAAGCCGCGGCCATCTTGGCGTCTGACACTAATGGGCTGCGGGTCCCTCCTGGCTGTGCCACACGGGGCGGCTAACGAGGCTCCTGGAGGTCGCCTGGCCACAGCGCCCTCCACAGCCATCCCAGGAGGAGATGGATGAAGCCAGGAATGCTGGTGGGGGCCTCGTTGCTACTGGGCCCCTTTGGACACAAGGGGCCAAACCGCTCTGCCTTGCTCTGGAGACAGTGATAATTTTCATACAACCTCACCTATTTTTGTTTTTTTTTTTTTCTCTCAATCTCAAGCTGTTGTTCCTGCCTGTGTGCACAGGGCAGGTCTCATCAAGCACCAGGATACGCAGCACTGGGAGAGCACTGGGAGAGCTGCCCCTTACGCCAGCAGGAGAAGGGCATGGAGCCCTGCATGGTGTGCATGAGACACCCACAAGAAGCGACGCCGCAATGGCAAGAAAACTGCAATTACAGAAAAGAAGAAATGGTGGGAACAGTTCAGAACACCGCTCTCCTTTTCCTCCTAAACCTGCTGCTTTTCCCGTTCCGCTCCGTATTGATTTCCATTGATCTCCATCCACGAGCATAGAATCATAGAATCATAGAATGCCTAAGGTTGGAAGGGACCTCTAGAGGTCATCTAGTCCAACCCCCCTGCAC
>JAUBNY010000511.1:4224562-4235943 GCA_032275445.1 Crypturellus soui | reverse complement strand
AGCTGCTCTCCAGCAGGTCGGTCCCCAGCCTGTACTGGTGTCTGGGGTTATTTCTCCCCAGGTGCAGGACCGTGCACACGTATGTGGAGATACATGAAGCAAAACACTCCAGTTGCCACGACAGGGTACAAGGGATGATGTCTGAGACCCCACTGTGGCAGTGGTGACCACACCACGCAGCTGCCCCGACTCTGACTCACTGTACATGAGTCCTTTCGACATTGGCCAAACGTCTCAATCCGGAGCAGAAGAGCAGGGCTACACTGAAGAATGGGGCAGAATCAGGGAATACTGTCATCATGCTTAAAAGCCAGTGCATGGCTGTGTTAGGACCGGGGTACTGCTCATGGAGAAGCATCCAAGGGCCAGGCAGCACTGACTTTGTGCTGCCTTTTCCATTTTGCCACTACGGTGGGAAACAAAGACATCACGTTCCTTTGGGAACGAATAACCACTGCTGACACTCCATACTGTGAAGAGCCCGTGGGAACGCGGGCTGCCCATGGGCTGGCAGCAACAGGACCCATGGCTGCCCAGACACAAAAATCACATAATCAGTCAGGCAGGTCCTGAGGAAACCCTTCCTTAATGCTGTTGGGGAAGTTAGGCATGTTAGTCCAGTCCTCTGCACTCGCAATTTCTGAACCCTGGCCATGATGACAGGAAATATTTCAGTGAACCTTGTGACAGTCTCAGTCCAGCAAAACCCTGAGGATTACATCACTCCCAGGCACAGTCACATAAAGAAACCTGAGGATTTTTAAAAGCAATCAACACACTTGAATTTTAGATGGTGAATGTTTGCTACAAAGCAGAAATCCTCGGCCTGAAATTCAGTATGTGAGGCATTTTCCTTAAAATTGAGACTCTCTAAATCTCCAGTTCTGGCTGAAAAGCTCCACAAGAGGCTCAGGATACAACAGAAAAGCCCTAGGGTCCACAAATAAACAACAGAGACACCAACAAGCCAAGGGAGCTGCTAACCAGCTTGAGGACTTTGGAAGCAGCAAACACATCACTGGGTCAGCGGCCCTGGGGAAGGGGTTGGGGCAGGGGAGCAGCCGGGGGCCTCTGTTCTGCCCCTTCTGCGAGCCCCTGAGACTGTCACTTTTATCTGCCTGTCCTTGAGCTCTACATCACACCATGGTGCGAACGCTCAAGTGCACTCGTTGCCGAGCCACACTGAACAGCCTCTTAAGGGCAGGGAAAGCTCTTGCATGAAAAATGGAAACTTCTGTAAGCAAATGGAGTGCTGTATGTGTGCGGAATACCGCACACACATGTTCTGCTTCTTTTTTTTCTTCTTCTTCTTCTACAGAAGATGTAACAAAATGCTCTTTTGTGCCCGTGTCCCCCAAGGAGGGTGCGTGTGGCTGGACTCCCCATGACAGCACCACACATCAAAATCAAAACAGAGAAGCTGAACAGCTCATGGTCATTCCCAAGTTTCAGTGTTTCATTACTTGGAGCAAGACAAGAGAGTAACATTTAATTACATTTGACATTTAGCTTGAGGTACAGTAAGTACACCTAAATTACCTTTTTTTTGGCCAAAACCGGCTTTGATGTTCCCACAGGAGACAGTTGTTGTCTTCAAAGGTTAAAACCCTGACTAGCTCCGCTAGGCAAAATGACAGGAGCTCAGTGTAGAACTAGGACAGCCTTTGGAGCAATCACCAGAATGAACCTCAGTCCTTCTACCCAGCATATCGCATGTAACCTGCAAATATATCCTCTATTTAGGAAGATTTCCTACAGAAGCAAGAGCTTCCTATTTTACAGACACCAGCGTTACGGCATTTTTGCACAGTGCATATTAAAATGCATTGAGACATAACTAGGGTTGTCTCATGTTATGCTGCTATTCTTAAGCTGTTATGTTACTAAGCCACATTGGCGTTTTTCAACCTTCCTTTGATGTTCTCTCTATTATCTTTTTATAGCATAATCACACATTTTGGTATGTCGAAGATCAAAGGGAAGCTGCAGCTTCTAAGGCTAAGCCTGGATATGAGGCCTGTAACTAACTGAATTCATTATATTTAATAATATTCTCTAAGGAAGGGTGGGGGGAAATTGTATGAAATAACAAACATGCAGGTAAAGAGTGCAACATCAGGGAAGGGGGTTTACTGGTCGCTGTGTTTTATGCTTCTCTTAAGCTGAGCTCCTGAGCTAATGCTGTCAGCCCTCAATAAAACACGTGTCCCTGGTAGGTCCTAATATACCACTGCAGCCAGCTTCGGTGCTTGGGCTCCTCTTTAGCATCTCGGCCAACTGACAGTATAAAAATTACGACTCACTGGAATACTCCTACATGGTTTATTTTGAACAATCCTTGACTGTGCCGTTCTGAGCACTTGATAAACAAACTCAGGTCACAAAAATAAAAATGTTCCTGAAGCAGACAGGTGTATATACAAAGAAATCAGATCTTTAGAAAGAACCTAATTCTTTTAGGCACCCTGGAACTCCCATGTCAAAATACTCATCTCCTGGCCAGCCTGGTAAGATTAAAATTAGTTCTAGCCAGCATCACCAGAAAGCTATAACATACGCCTGAGTGACACTCACAAAGGTGTAAAATTCTCATTTTACTTTAGAAAGCACAAAGAAATTATTCTAACTTGATCCTTGTAGCTGAATGCTTCCCGAGGAGAGCAAGTGCAACCATATCACTTACGTAAGGGTCTGCTTCAAGAAATAAATGCTGAGCTGCACAGCCAAATGTCATTAAGGCCTCACTGTTCACAAATGGGGAAGTTAATCCGAACAAACTTGGTAATGTGCTAAATGACCAGCACTAATTCTCTGTGTGGACACAATTACTACGCGCAGAAACTTTCCTCTTGTTTCTGTTATGGGTGTAATAAATACATCAGTGCCATACAAGTCAAGTAGCATAAATCACTCTTGCAGATGAAACTCAATCCCCAACGCGATGCAACAGCTTTACCTGCTGTGTGCCAGTGGTGTGCCATTACCCACATCCAGCAGCAGCTCAAGCCCAGGCACGTTCCTCAGCACGGGAGCACCGGCGCCCTCGATCCGGGCCATACGGCAGTTGCGGGGCCAGGGCTGCAGGAGGGACAGGTACACCAGGCGGCTCTGCCGCGGGCTGCCCAAAAGATGAGAGATCCAGCAAAATCTGGAAAACACTACCGTCCGCCCTGCAGGTTCCCGGGCGCAGCATCGCATGAAATATCAGCAGGAGATGAGGCAAAAGGAAGGTTGGCAAAGAGACGTTTCGCTCTTGGACCTGATGCAACTTTTAATGGCTTTGTAGTTGGCAACTGTCAGCTGAGAGCAAGTAACTTCTTAAATGATCCCAACTCAATTGCAAAAGAACATCTGACTAATTCAAAAGTGATTTAGGACATGAACACAACTGATTTAATGCTATGTTAACACTGAGTAAGAGTCCATCAAGGAGTTTAAGGTGTTTTTGCCTAGTCCACTCCAAGTTCACGCGTCTAATTAACCTGAATTAACTTCCGAAGAGCCCCTCTACAGCCAAGCCCTACCCTGAATACAATCTTGCTCTTTCGCCACCAGCATCTCGCAGACTCAGGCATCACCACAACATTACTCAGGAGCCACCCGCGGCAGCAGCACCATGAAGCGAAGCGAGCAGGGAGGGCTAGCCAGCACGACGGGGGCGCCACGTCGCGGGTAGCTGCCCAAGACCACCAATCCTCCCCTCCCTGTGCCTCCTGGGCACCTCCTAATGCCCCATGATGCCTCATTCACACCTTCCTCTCCTTACTTGTAGCTTTTAAGCGACAGTGTTTAAACCCATGCAGGAAATCTACCAAAGCCATGAAAATCATCCCATGTACCCCCCATGCTCATTGGGCAATGTGATCAGATGATCAGGTAGGAGGGTGAAGCTGAGCGCACTGAATCCTACCCACAGTGTTTCCAGGCTGCCGATAATCCGCGCTCGCCTGATCCTGAGGCAGGATGCGCTGCTTCCGTCCCCCACTCTGTTTACTGAAATCCAACCAACGGATCCATGGCGTTTATTTTTAGCATATTGCTCAATTAATCTCACTTCTTGTGATAGACAACAGAGAACGGCAGGTCTGTATTAAACACGTCCATTTTTTTTTCATCTCTATTTATTGCAAAATAATTTAGCTTTATTGAAGTGAGAGTTTGAGTCCCCAAGGCAGACTGAAGTGCTGAGCCTAGGCAAGCTGGTGTAACGGCAGTCCTTGTGCCTGTGCTACTGTCCCTCAAACACTATCTTGCACCATTGGTTCCTGTACCATTCACATCTTTTAGGAACTTTAAAACATATTTTTTAATGTATAGAACCTCCAAAATCTTCTACAGAACACTTTTTCCTCTTAAAAGACTCAATGTTCTTCCAATGATTTCTTAACGCTTATTTATTTTGCAAATAAACCAAACGTACATGGGTAAAATTTTCCTTGCGTCTGGCTGTCAGTTGGTACTAATTTTGTTATCCCCAAGAAATATTCCTAAATATTTGTTATAGTTCACCTATGATCTAGTCAAGAGAAAGAATTTAATCACCTATTTTTATTCAGGTAGAAATATGCAAAAAGCTCAAACGCAAATGACTGTATATGAAGATCATAAGCTCAATACTAAAATTACTATTTCTCTAAAAAAGCAGTCATGCAAAACCCAGTCTTCTACATAGATTTTCAACTGTACATCTTGGATGTGGAATGGGAAGGAAAATTTTATTCTATGACTTTGATAAAGCGAATGAAGTAATATTCTTGCTCAAAGGGAATTATTATGATTTTAATAGGTTTTAAGTAACAGTACAAAATATTAAAAGTTGCTAGGGCTCCTGGCAGCAAAGTCTGTCTAAGCACTTGGGATATAAAAAGTTAAGAAGAATTTAAAAAGTAACAGAATCTTCTTGTTGTACATGTGTCTTTAACGAGGGATTAAGAAATAACAAAAAATACATTGTATTTTGTGTGACATGTTCAGAATGACCTATTCCTGCGATAAGGAAAGTGCAAATATGAAATATTCTTGGAAGCTTCACTAGCAACATGGCCCATTGCACATAGGCAATATATGAAACATGATATAGCAGTTCCTTGTTATCCTGCCCAGGTGAATAGTCCAGTTGCACATGCTACAGAACACACTGTCCTCAAAGGCAACAAAACCACAAACACAAAAACAGCCCTTTGTTCTTTAAGAAGGAGCCATCAACTCTTGCCTCTGCTCACATCTTAACCAGGACAAAAGCATCACTACTTTCAACTCAGTGATTAGCACATGTAATGCTACTGAGAAAAGCAGGTCCCAAAATGACCGCTCCAAAGGAAGCGGTGTTAACCTCCCAGAGAGTTGCTGCCTCTGGGCTCCAAAGCACTTTCTCCTTACCAGGTGCCACATAATGAAGCTGAGTGCCTCATCCCAGAAGGGCCTTGTCCTGTGGAAATCAACACTCCTAAAGCAAACTGCAGGGAGGTTCCAGCCACCCCCTCAACACAACGGGACACCACCAGTGAAGAAACCTGTCCTGTTTTAGCGAGGATTTGGAAGCACCTTCTCCTGCCACATCAGCCAAAGCTCTTCAATTCCATCCCACCAGATTATTACAAATCCAGGGGCTGATGTCTGCAAAGCTGCCAAGGGGATTTAGAGGCATCTCTCTACCCGCTCCAACGGCCCCAATGCTAAACCCACATGCTGAGAAGAGAGTTGCGGACACCCAGCACCCAGATGCAACCAAAGATGAGGGGGTGCTTTTCTGGCAAAAAAAAAAAACACTAGGACAAACCCACCAAAGCCAGCAATAAATCTAACAGACTGCAGCTAATGCCCCAAATGAGACGTCTCCAGCTAGAGAGACCTACTATGGACCTGTGTAAGAGGAAACGGAGCAACAGCCCCATATATCACACGCCTGGGCCTTGTCCCTGGTGAAAGCAACCCAAGTCACCACGTATTTTCCTTGCGTTTCATAATACCGCAGGAGGTAACTATCGAGCTCATCTGACTTGTGAGTAGGTTGATTCATAAATCCAGGGCTACAGACCAAATCTCTGATTCAGCAAAGCACTTAAGCACATGCTTAGCTGTAAACACATGTACCAGCCCATAAAAAGTAAAGATAATCATGTGCTTAAGTGCTTTGCTGAATCAGGGCCAAAGACAATAGCAGAGCCAGGAAGGGAAGCCAGGCATCACTAAACCAACTAGACAACCTTCCCTGGAACAGGGATGTTATAAAAAAGAATAGATTATAAAGAGGATGGTTATGACTTTTTAGAAGAGTTAAGAACAGCTGCCACAGGGTGGGGGGTAGGGACTGAGAAAAAACAGGCATTTCAATATTGGTTTTCACAGCATCCTTAAGAAAGCAGAAGGCAATTTGTGCCCTACTTCATCCCAGGCCTCTCTTTCAAAGCTGCTTTCTTGCTCAGTGGAAACGATGGTGCATTACCTAGCCATTCTGGTAGCTTGATTGAGGACCAATCACCATTTATTACTGTGTCTTCGGCTATTAAAAAAGAAGGTACAAGAAAGAACAGCGAGGTAAGTGAGCGCAGGAGCCTGATAGCCTGAAACAGCACCATTTTTCTCCTTGCTATTTTTATTAGGGAGAAAATAAACATTTCACTGGGCATTCACTTGGGTTCAGAAGTAATCAACACAGCGCTAGGGAAACCGTAACCATTTTCAGTGCGTTAAGCACCAAGCACTCGGCCACTTGCCAGGGTGCGGAAGCTCCAGGTCATACCCCTCCATCACTCCAGGTCATACCCTGGCCAGTGCCGAGGTCCCTGGCAGGTCCTCCTGGAGACCACGTGTCCCTTTGGCACCCAGCTGGGGGGCAGACCAGAGCTGCCTCTCCCAGCCTGGCCTCCTGGGACTCCGTGGTCCAAAGCCGTCACCCTTAGAGCAGACTTGTGGTTTGGAGGGGCATCATGCACTCACAGCACCCACAAAGCAACGGCCCTGCTCGGGCAAGGCCTCACGGCCCAGTTACGCAGCCCCTCTATTCCCAGCATCACTCCCAGCGAGGCAGGATTGTCTCCCCAGCTCTGGTCGCTGCCAAAACAGAAAAGCACCACTGCCATCCCTGGCTCTTGGGAAGCCTTTGGAGGAACCTCGCACTCTGTCCAAGGACACATGGAGCCCATGCCGTAGAACAGCCAGCGCTTGTGCTGCTGCTGGAATATAAACAGGCCAAACTAAGCATAACTGAGGCATCGCGGGTGATCTCACAGGCAACGAGAACAAACAGTAAATAGGAAGCGTCCTGACAGAGAAAGAAGTGATGGTGTAAAATAGATGGCTCTTCAACATGACTTTGTAGACTGGATAGTGAATTTTGGGGGAACAAACAGATGAAGAAAGTGCGTTCCTTCCATGCAACATATGCCAGCAAAGAGAACGAACAGAGAGGGCATCAACGAGCGCATTAGTGAACCACTCTGAGCACGGCACGTGCCCAGAGGGAAGATGGGTTTTATAAAGCCAGCATGTTTTTATAATGAGGTCCAAAGGCATTTCCTGCAGCTGCAGGGTTGCTGCTAAATACATGAGTGGAAATAACGATACCCATTATATGTCAACGTTTCATTCGACACACCAAGGTAGCTCTTCCCAAAAAGGAGCTGAAATGGCCATTATCCATCACGACTGGACCAACACTGTGACTAACCTGATCGCATCGGCTGGGCCGTCCAGAAAGACGGATCATCAGGCAGGCCTACCCTGATATTCTTTTTAAGTCTTCTTCTCATGTACAGGATGGTACGTGCACATTTTACTTTTATTGAGTTGAAAATAAGACAGTAATTGGATTGAGGCTTTCAGGGGACAGGGGAGGGAAAGAGGATCTTCTTAGACTCCCTAATGCCTATCTTCATGACCTGTCTGATCTCCTCAATAAATGCCACATATAGGTTAATCCTCGCAAATCCTCGGGTTGACCTTGTCAAATCAAACTGTTCATCAGTTTGTGCTGAGGCTACTAGATAAGAATAAACAAATGAAGTCAGGCTGCCCGTCTTTGGGCTGTCCCTAAGGAGGCTTTCAGTACACACACCATGGCCCAGGATCCTTAGGGGCACCTCACTACAGCAAAGCCCTGACGGAAGCTGTGGGGAGTAGTCATGCCTGCCTAGCAGTCTCCACCATGCACCTGCAGGGGACAGACGGGCACCCCTGCCGCCTGCTGCCATGTAACTCCTGCTGCCCGCCTCCACGCTGCACCCAATATATCCCCTTTTCTCCTCAACTCTGCCATTTAAAACACATAGTTGTTTTTGAAAACATACATGCATATTAAAAAGTAATTTAATGCAAGGCTAGGAGGACACAGAAGAAATGCAAGTGCTAGGAGGACGTGGCCAGGATGCTGAATTGCTCCTTCTATGCTCAAAACACAGTAGTGTCAGAACTGCCTCCCACGCGCTTGCTGCTCAGCCAGCAAATGATTTTTGGGGGCATGACAGGCCATTTCCCCCCTTTAACTCCAAGACCATCGCAAGAGGTACTAATGTGTGATAATACCTTTGGTGCTGCCTGTGCTCGGATCGTTGCCATGCATTTATTCTGTGTTGGCCTGCAGCCACCCAGCAGATGGCAATGACTTTTAGATGAAGCAGGCTAATTTTGAACTAGCGACCCAAAAGGGGAAAGGCTCTGCAGCCCGTTGCTTGCCCTGTGGCCCTGACATCTGTGAACTCGTCCTTTCCGAGGGTACTCAGAATAGGGCTGGAGGCACTGGGATACCCACAGAGAGCGTGGGCACCACGTTCCGGTTTCTCCCACTTCCCATAACAAACTGCCAAACAGCGATAACCAAGCCCCGCTCCACCTGCTCACCACCATTACGTCGACACTCTGAAGTTCAGTTGCAAGCATCTGTTTGTCCTCTTGTCTCCTAAGCTCCTTTATTTCTTCCACACCTTCCCTCCATAAACTGAGGAAAGTCTAGTCAAAATCTGTAATCATTCCCTTAATGTTTTAGAAGAGAGTTTACTGCAGTGCATACACAAAACGACCACTAGAACTGACTGCTTGAGTCTCATATTCATGGTTGCATCTACCTGTCATTCAACGAACAAGGCGGTGGATTCTACAACTGCATCCTCAGTCAGATAGTGATGAGAATTTAATATATATTTTGAAAGTCAAAATAGATAGACACAAGTGCAATGAAAAATAAGAACAAAGCCTCCAGGCCCACATCTTTCTCCCCTCTATATACAATATCTCAGGTCACCCCTGGTAAAAGCAGACATGCCCCTGTACCGCCCACCTTTTATATAACTCTCCATGCTTTGCTTTGTTTTGTTTTCCTTACATTCTTCCTTGGGATATATCGGATTTCAAAGGTCTGCTTCACCTTGAAGACCGTGCATCACATGAGTCGATCCTGAGGCCAAAACGGAACTGAAGTTTTGCTCTTTTCTGAACCTGCAAGATCTCTCTGAAGAGTCAGATGAAGATCAGACCTTTCAGGAGACGAACACCAAAGAGCAACTGTGAGGACAGGGGAAGCTTTTGACTGCATTCTAAAATTATGTAAGGTTTTGATGACCCCATTTAAAAAGCAGTTCACCTAGCAGCAAAACAAAGCAAAACCTAGCAAATATAGCTTATTTATTCTGAGAAGCAATAAAAGAGATATGTGGAAAAAAAGCTGCAGTTTCTGCATAACTATCTCATCTATAAACATTGCCAGCTCGAGCATTAATCAAAGCTGCTCTCCGCCGCTGCGCTTGTAAGAAACCCCAGCCACTAAAATCCCCGGGTAAACCCTGGTATTGGTCTCAGAGTGTGAAACACACAGTTGACTTTAGGATTCTTCCTTATCTACAGAAACACGAATAAATCACACCCCATCAAGTTTATCATTTTTCTCCTCAGAGAAATACGAAATATTACAGATCTTCTTCAGTACATCAGCTTCTTCACACTCCATTAGCAAGCAAGGTCTATTTTTCATATGATTTACCAAACCACTGGCCTAATTTCTCCTATTTCTTTTGGAGCAGGAAACACGTATGGAGCACGTTCTGCTATATGTCATCCACAACCAACCTTCCTGTCTTTCGTTCCAGGATTATGGAAAGTTGTTGCAATTGGCTGGCAGGTCTAGGTGTTGCACATTTGCAGAGATGCTGGAGAAAAAAAAGAGCTGACTATGGGAAATAAAACCAATCATTGCATAAACAACTTGTGGTATGTCACTGAGTATCACCAGACACTCGGAAGGGGAGATACCCCAAACCACTGCACTCTCTCAAGAAAGGCTTGGAGGTGTATCCATGCGCCAGGAGAAGTCATCTCGTTTCAGAGAGAAACAGATTGCTGTCTGCTCCCAATACTCCCAAGAGAAAGGACTCTCCACCAAAAATCCCCCCTAAACACCCAAAAGACCCTTCATGAACCTTAGACTTTCTTCTTTCACGGTTCCAAATAATACCTCTGATAGCTGCTTGCCCCTGCGGACACATTAAGGGTACAGTGGGAATGTAAAATGACACATTGCTCCTTCAGAGACGGTCCCTCCAGGCCGGATTAAAGTCACTGTGGCAGAATAACATGGTTTTCACTGCCGTGCTGGATCGGGTTTGAGGACGCCCTAAGGACTACAGTCTCCAAAGCTGCAAAAAAGGCATTTTCACCACCATTACAGGAGCCACTACTATAAAAATGGCAGTGGGAGTTATGGAAAAGCGAGTGTCATCCCTCCCTTTGTTCAAATCCTCCCATTAAACACTTTCTGCCAAATGTGGATGCGGCATCCCTCACGCAAATCAGGACAGAACGCAGGAATAGCCGGGACTATAGCCAAAATAAAATGAGTCAGGACGTAGCCCTCATGCTTTCCCCTTGCAACCCTGTAAGGAGATTAAATTACAAAAATCTGTAGCTTGTTAAAAAGCATCTTTTTTATATATATAATTTCAATTTTCTCCAAGGAGCCTGCGGGGGAGAGGCAGACAGTTTCTTGCCCCAAACCATGGAGATAATGGCCATGATTTCTCCTTCCTCAGCAGTGAGAGGTTGAGCAGCAGGAGCTCCATGAGCAAGAGAAAGGAGGAGGAGGAGCTGGCCTTCACTTCTCCAAGTTCCAGGAGGTGCCTGCAAGAAGGGCAGGAGAGGAGAAACAAGGGACCCTGAGCAAACGCTGAGGTGTCACAGCTCCTAGGAAAGGACAAAATCCCCTGAGGGTTTCCACGTTATCTCCATGGAGAGGAACCTCCAAGGCCAGGTTCGCGGACCCCAATGGCTCTCGGACAGCCATGCGGGTCCGGTTGCCCATCTCTGCGCAGTGCGGAGCGGAGAGGAGGGGCGGGAAGGGACGGGGAGGGGAGGGGCGGGGAGAGGCGAGGAGAGGAGAGGAGAGGCGAGGCGAG
>JAUBNY010000511.1:4212802-4224462 GCA_032275445.1 Crypturellus soui | reverse complement strand
AGGAGAGGAGAGGAGAGGAGAGGAGAGGAGAGGAGAGGAGAGGAGAGGAGAGGCGAGGCGAGGCGAGGCGAGGCGAGGCGAGGAGAGGTGGACTTCATATCGGGGCAGTAGAAGCCTCAGCTCCCCACGCCTGAAGGAGCCATCGCTGATGTGCTGCGTGCAACCTTGTACCGTGCATGGGCAGCGCGCAGTCCTGCGTACCGGCTCCAGGTTCACAGCGGGACCCGCGCGAGCCCCTGGCTGCCAGTTTTGCCTGCCTACTCAGCGCACACCTAGCGGTAGGGCCACCTCGGCGCTCCAGTGATGCCACAGCATGGGCTGCCCTGACAGAGCAGGGTGGTGGCTTTCCCAGCCCAGGACAAATGACTCAGCCCTGGCTCTGTTTTGCCTGGTGCCACCGCGGGCAAGTCCAGAGGAGCCCCAAGACCAGGCGGTACCACAGGACAAGCCCCAGCAGAGCCACCACAGAGCCGCATGGCTGGCCTGTCCCTGAACAAGCAGAAGCCATAGGCCTGTAGGGAGCACAAACGGGAAGGGGCTCCCAACACAAATACCGGGAGCAGTCCACACGGAGGCTCCGAATGCTCCAGGCCTGACTGCCCACACGCTGGGAGAGACAGAGGAACGAACTGGACTGTGTGTGCGTGAAAGTGAGGGCTGTCATCTCCCCCCTCCTTCGAAGGCATTTGCAAGTTTTCATAAATAAATACATAAACAAATAAATGCTATCAATGTCACGAATCTCCCGGGCCTAATACAATGGACAAAGTCAGGATAATCAAGTCTTATTCATTAATCAGCTTTGATCATGGTGTTCTATAATCATTAGACTACGGCTTAGACACAATAATAATGAAGCTAACAGAACTAATGCAATTTGTGGTGAGATGTTGGCAGGCAACAGCAAAAAGATTTCTTGATAATAATACAGTAGGGCAAATAGGTCTGAGGCATAAGGGAAGATATGAAAATGGACAAAAACACACTAGGGAAGGAGGCTTTAGATGTATATATTTTCAAGTTATTACTTTTTTTTTAAAAAAAATGAAGATGATAATGCTAGAGAACCAATCTGCATGTTCAGAAATGAAGGGTATAAGGTTATATAAAAGCACTTTTGCTCTCAAGGAGGTAGACTAACAGCATTTGAACATCCTCACAGAATCTAAATGCACGGCGAGGTTAGCAATGTCAGATGATACTCAAGGAAAAGAAGAACATTTCCTTTGGAAGAATATCCTTTAATTACCAATTTACCAAGCAGCCTGCCTGGGACAGCGTGCTCTGGAAAGCCTGCAAATCCTCGCTATTTGCTATTTATACGCAGTAAAAACAAGAGCCATCCCCTAAAACTCTTTGCAACATGGTCCTGCTTGCTTGTGCAAACAGAAAAGCTTAGAAAAAAAATGGGTAAGGGAGAAAAAGCACAAAGCAAGGAGGAGCGCTTATATCTTAGGGAGCAAAGTCTACAGCAAACGACACGTTACTGGGGGGGCTTTTAGCTCTCAAAACCATCCTTGTTCCGATGATCAGAAGACATTCGGGGCGGAGGGATCACTGCACCAGCCAAGACGCGGTTCAAAGGGACAGCAAGGCACACAGAATAACTCTGCGGCAATGTGACCCCTTGAAATGCTCAGAGAAGCACAGACCTATACCTTAAAAACCTCAACTACTAAAAAAGACAGGGTGGAGAGAAGAGAAAAAAAAAAGAAGAAAGAAAGAGAAAGAAAAAAAAAAAACTTGTTTATAATAAAGACTACATTCTGTAGCAATTTCTGAGATTCCTGGGGTTAGAAATCTAGATTGCCAATGGATAAGTGAGCCTTAAAATCACATCCCTGCTGACAAAAATTCATTTCTTATAACCGTCTCCATTTACCGGAATGTTGAATCTTTCCCATGGGGAAGGAACAAATGAAAATGTTATTTCTCTGCTCATGAACTCATACCTTTCTGTCTGCTTTTCACTGTTGGCAATTTCATTCTCTTCCAAATTTGACTAAAGCCCGTGACCTGAGGGAAATAATGTCTATATAATAATCTTCTGAAACTCTAATTCTGAGTCATGTTTTTTTGGATGTTGCCTCGCACTTTATGAAAATTGCACTGAGCTATGAAATGTAAGTGATGTGATGTCTCTGCCTTAACATAATCATTTTGTCTGCTGAACATGTTGCAAATAATAATAATAATAAAAAGGGAGCCTCCTTTGAAAGCAACAAAAATAAAATAAAATTAAAAAGGGAAGAAAAAAAGAGAAGTATCCATGTCCAGGGGCAAAAAAGATGTTGTGACATCCGGCTCCGTGGGTTTATTTTCACTGTTCCTATGGAACCAGGAACATTCATAACTGGTAGGAAATTAATGGCGGGAGAGGCAAGCAGGAACACCGGAGCACTGCAACCAAGCAGCCTAAGAGCCCTGGAGCTCCGCAGGCCAGGGCCGCGGGCACCCTACCGAGTCCGGGCACGCAGCACCACATCGGCACGTGCCTTCGCAGCCTGGGCCTGCCTGACACCCTCTGGCTGCCTGGGGGAGACACCCGTAAGAGGCCCCTCGGAGCCCCAGGGCCCAGCCAGCCCGGGGGCCCTGGAGCAGCCGCGGAGCCAATGCAGGGGCATTTGCGCTCCATAATCCTTCCCCCAAAGCAGTACCAACCACAGCGACTTTATCGGATCCACAAGCACACACTGGCTGCATCCCCCTTCCTGGCTCTATAAATCTGCGCAAACAAAGCTACATGTTACCAGATGTTTATTTTACTCCCTTTTTTTTATCCACACTGACCCATAAAAATCTACAATGTAGTTGATCAATTGGTGGAAACGATTAAAAACTTGCTCTAAACAAAATGGGTACCACCATATGGTTTGGGTCTTCCTCCATGGGAAGCTCCACTTGGCTCTGCAGGGTGCAAATTTGAAAAAACCCCATGTGGATCAACAGCTCCTCTACATCTGCAAAGGAAGAGCATATGGGTGCAAGATTTTGGTCTCACCTTTGGATATTTTGGGGCTAAAAGTTTATATATATATATATATATGCATATATATATAAAGCTTATATATATATATTTATATATATTATATATTTTTTATATATATATGTAAAATAGTTTATATATATATACATATAAAAAAGAGTTCAACGGAATCCACTAAACGTGCAAACTGGTAGCGAGGAAGCTCATCCTAAGCTGCAAAAACCAGGGACAACTCGCAGCCCAGGCCCCAGCCAGCACACTGTTTGGTGGCACTTCAGCCCGGAGTCAGTCCTATCTGTCCCTTAAAGACTTTGGCCAAGGGCAACCATAGTCCTGAGGCCCTTGGATGGAGGAGCCCATCCCATCCCACAACTGAAGAAGCACCAGAAAGGCCTTAACTTAACCAGAAAGAGCCAGAAACTTAAGCAGGCATGGAGACACCATCGCTAAAGTCAAAGCTCAGCTGAATCAATGAATGTTTTATTATTGACCTCTGTAGTTTTGAATGAGGTTTCACGTGAATAACAGTTTCTGCACTTTATACTAATCACTTTCTCCATTTGCCTTCTGCACACAAGAATTTTGTTTCTTAAGCATCTTTAGATCCTTGGATAAAATGTATTACAAATAACATTTTTTTCCCCTCCCTTTTCCCCTCTTTTGTTAACAGTGGCACTGTAATGTATTTTTCAAGAAACTTTACAAGACAACAGTAAAAGGTTCATTTTAAATAATCAAGAAAGAAATAATTTCCATTAGATAAAGCAGTCAATAGCTTCAGAAACGTGGCTGCAATTACTTGTTGCACTCTACAATGAAACCTTTGTAGTATAATAACCACAAGATGATGAAACAGGTTTTGTCTCCATTTCACATGACTGACCCCAATTTTACCAAGGACACCTGAACTCATTTAACATACTGAAATCTTCCATTAGGATAATGAAAATACACATTATTGAATTCTGTATTTGCTTTTATACTGCTCCAAATAGCAAATTCAATCTTTCTTACTTTAGGTGGCGACTATACCTGTAAAATTGTTCACATTTCTCAGGGGCTAAAAATATGCTACCAAACAAAGTGGGAGGCGAATGTGGACCTGGCGAGCTGTTACGCAGCACGGCTGGATCTGACGGGCGGCTTTAGCGCGAAGATTACCCCACGCAGGAGCTGCAAAGGCTCCTGAAAGCCCACAGTGAAACAAATAAACTACAAGGATATGTGCAGCCTTTGCAGGAGGGACGATGTCCTTCATGGGACACTACTGTCCATGTATGTCATAACTGTACTTATTGAGTGCTCACAGCACCTACTGAATGTGATAAATATATATATATATATATAAAAGCCAGTGGCTCAGTATTTTCATTACCTTCAGGCTTCACTGCAGGTTTGGGGCTGCTGGTCATACTCGCAGCATCCCTTATGTTTCATGTAACTTCTACTCCAGCAACTTTTACTTCAGGCACCAGGAGAAACAGGGTAACACGGCCATCAAGTGCTGTAGGTCTTGGCAAAAGCAATTCCTTAGGCAGAAGCACTTTTTTTTGTATTCAAAAATAAGAGCCCAATCATAGATTATAGCTTTTTTTCTCAAATTTTGCTCAATACGGTATCCCGAGACATTTATATGATATCTAATCTACAGTTATTTTTCAACCAGCACAGGGAGCCTGTATGGCAATGAGATTTGTACCTCAATGGTAAGACAGTCCCCACGCATCCCTCACCTGCCCTGTGTTTTCAGAGCAACAGTTCATGCTGCTCTGCGACTAGGAAGGGTTTAATCTCAGACCACTTTAGAGCCTGTCCTTACACAGAGGAAGCTTTGACACTGAACGCTACAGCGCAAGCCAACAGCAAGGACATTACGCAGCACACTGATTGCAATCCCAGCACCTTTCGGGTGTACTTTTCGGAAAAAAAGGGTATAAACTGAGCATAAATTCAGAGTCCAAAGAGGATGCTGGAGTTTCCAAAATTCCTGTCAAGCATGAGCGGAGGTCTGGTAAAAATACTGCAAGACAAGCAGGAAGGGGCATGCATGAAAGGCGACTCCAGCCCTCAGACTCTGGCTGTCTCAAGACCAGCCAAATCTCCCCTAGTGCAGCTCATGGGTTGATCTAATTTGACTATTTATCAACAGCATAAAAAGACCAATAAAGCAGACAGGGATTAGCGATATACACAGAAGTTTTGACATAAGCCCTGTCTCTTAGGGTGGCAGCTGGAGGCACAGAATGTTATACGCACTAATAATTCAGCGTGCTCCTCTGACAAGATGCTCTAGATGCTGTTCCGCTTTAGAGTCATTTCTTTTTTCTCCTGAAAATACATGATAGAAGAGATGAAGAAAACAAAAATATACTGCTCACGACTTACAGCCTCTCTTAAAGCCAGTGGATTTCACTATTATTTATCTATACTGCATGACTTTGACCTTGTGCCGCAGCATGGCTCTATACCAGTGACAGGGAGACAGTGAAAAATAAGAACTTGCTTAGACAGTCTAACATTTATGGTTATCACAGGCAAACGTGCAGCTTCAAACATCTGCATACCGATGCAGATCTGCAAATATCTGCAAAGCACCGAAGGCCTAGGAATGCAAACTGCCTTCACTAGTGTTAATGTGTGTTTTGAAACTCACTGTATGATCTCTAATGTAACTGTTCTGCTTTATTTTAAACGAACTGCTGTGATTGCATGTAACATTTTGGAAGATATATTTCACCTTACCAGCTCTGGTTTCCCTGTTTTCACCACAGTGCCAAATTTACTTCCATATATTACTACTAAGGCAAGCTGAGCAAGAGCAGTGAAGAATATCCTCTCAAGGCAAAAAGTGCTGGGTTAAACACCATCTGAATAGAAACGGAAACAATGGCTGCATTTCTGAAACCATCTGAGTTAAATGGATTGATTAAAGAATAATTTGCACTTAAGAAATTCAAGTTTGAATGAATCTGTAGTAGTAGTTGCTTTGAGTAATACGGGGTGTCTTCTCCATGCAATTACACTACTTTCACTCCAGTGCAGTTCTATCTACTTCAGTGTTTACTAATTCCAGGGCAAGGGATATCATCAAAATTAGAGTCAATTGAGTCTCATATAAAGAAGGTCTCAGATTTCTTCACTCCATTAACATCAATTTCTGCACTCCATTAACACCAGTTTCATTCTGGTGCAACTGCATTTATTTCAAGAGAGAGATGCCACCCTGCTATTGGTGCTAAATAAACAGAAAATCAGATTCTGTATTTTTTTCTCTTGGAAATATTGCTTGCTTCAGGCAATTAACAGAAAAGTGACACAGCGACACACACACAAACAAGCTGGTAAAACTTCCTGGCTGAACCATCTAGCAGATAAGAAAGGTGTTTAGGTTTTGAACCTAAAGCATACTAAACTCGGTGACTTTTTCATCAGACCCTCTACTCGCTCCTCAGCCACAGTCAACAAAACCAGCAATAAGGGTGCTGCAAGATGCCAAGCGCAGCACTGCCCTGCGTCGCTAAATGGTTTGACCATTGAACTGTGCTTGTTGAAGATAATTGAACAGAGGAAAACACGTCAGCTAGTTCCACCACTGCCCATTTTACATCAAGCTGGCGGCTGCGACATAAATTGGATCCAAAGACGAGGAACTCCATCGTACAAGGGTCTATGACAGCATGGAAAATTTTATGCAGGCGTGTGCGTGCCCACCCATTCATGCACATACATATAAATATGAACTGCGTGCCTCGCAGAAGATGAACGATCAGGTCTATTAACTTCAAGTCACTGAGAATTACAAATAACGAGGTCCAACAAAGAATTTGCATTGGCTTCAGTATGCCTTAAATCACGCCTAAAACAGAGAGCTAGAAGGGCCTGAAGCATGAAAGCTCTTCCATATTTCAAGCACTAGAGCCTGGCGCAGCCATGGTCCTCGCCGCGGAGCCACCAGACAACCTGCACGCGAGCGGCAGCAGCACTTGACATGCTTTGCGCTCAGCTTGAATCATGTGCTTACATAAAAATATTTGTCTGTGACATAAATAATCTAGTAGGGTAAATTCCCAAACGTGCCAGCTTTGTATTTCTGACGCCTAATATTTTAAAATAAAATCAAGTACAATTAATTTTCTTGTATAATTATAATGAATGGAAAGAAATCGCTGGCAGAATGTGCTAGTGGTTATCAAAAATAATCAACAGTAGTTTCCATGTTCAATTAAAAAAACAGCTAGATGATACTAATGGAAAGATTATACGGGGTAAATTAAAACTGATCAGAAGATAAAGAAGCTCTTCTCTATTTTTAATGGAAATTCATAGGAAAATATCATTAAAGCTACGTTACTTAATATGCAGTACTGATGCTGCCAAGCCCGATACACTGTATTGAAACACCAACCAACACAAAAATCTTGAAGTGGGTTTTGCACTCTCTACTTCATGTTTCAGTTCTACTGAATCTTAAAAAAAAAAAGAAAAAAAAAAGAAAAAAAAACCTAACAGGATGTTTGGATCCCATCCACTGCCAACAGGGCCTGTGCAACACTGCCTGTGCTCTGGGTAGAACAGTGGCACTCCCGTCTCAGTGAGACGGCACAGGGCTCCTGCAAGGAAAATAAATACATATTACAATCACCAGGAGATGCTTCCCAGCCAGTTATTGCCACAGAAGGAATAAAGTGCATCATGTATGCTTTCAAATAATGTTTTTTTTTTTTTTTACAGAGTCTGACTATGCAAGAGTTACTTACACCCTTCATGAAATGTATCTTGCGGAGCAAACCCATGCCCAAATTTGTGCAGAGCTGATTTTGTTATCCACTCATGTTCTGTTCATTTTCCTGTATTTTAAACACTCCCACAGAAGAAGGAAAGAGGGAATAGCTGCTAGGATACAATTCAATGCCTGTCCAACAGCCCCAAGCCAAGCTCTGTAACTGTTCAGGGAAAGAAATGGGCACGACCACATACAATCAAAATTATTTAGGTGGTTGTGACAAAACCAGCTGCCAACTTACTTTGGTCTCCTCAAGAAATGAGATGGATCTCTTGGATCTCTGCTGACCGATGTAAATTCACAACCAGGTGAGAATACAAACCAATCTGCGCAATAGCTTGATCAGTTAATTATGCACACAAGTTACCAGGCTTGCATATCAAATTTCAGATCTTGCAAAACTATGCAAATACTCCAAGCCAGCATTTTCCAGGGGAAGAAAGTTCTAAATCAAAATAAATGCTTAATACGCATGGAAATGTAAAATCCATGGGATTAGATTCAGCAGTATTATATCAGCAATGCAAAAGTTGTGTTTCAGTATTGATTAATTCCAGCAAGGCTTGAATTTGCATGTTATTTACAATCACTTCCTTCGACAAATATCTTCATTTAGTATTATTATGAGTCTGGCATGACAAGATTATTACAAATCACTCTCTATCAGGAAGAATCAGTAAGAAACCCACCATTTATTTGGAAATATTGCAAAAGACATGATTGCGTGCCAAGGTATAAATACGGTTTATGCGGAGTGCACTGTACATTACTCGAGTGTGCAGGTGGCACATGCAGATTAGGAAAATTATTAGTTCTGTTCTAGGGGTGTTCCCAACACGCTGCAGCCCAGCACATGGACACGTGGCACCTATTTCAGGAGGCCAAAGGCTGAACTACCTCTCGCATGGGCAGCGCTGAGGGGCGGTCAGGGAGTCTTCCAGACCAGGTTGCCAAGAGAGAGCCCAGAGCTCCCATCCGCATGCAAGGAGAGACTGGGATCAGAGCACGCCGCAGCTGCCATTCCCGTGCTCTCCCGCCCCGAAGCCCTGATGGCAGTTGTCATCCATCCAAAGCAGCGACAACCGAACAGCTCCTGGAGCGCTCACGTTGGCGGCTTGGAGCGCTCTGTCACCAATTTGAGCTCAGCTTAACACACTTTAGAAGCCACTCACCCCTGTGTCTTGCAGGGGAGGTGATCTCCACAAGGGCAGGACGGGCAGCCTGGGGGCCGTAAGCTCTTCAGCTGATTGTTTGTGCAAGCCAGGGACCTCAGCGGAGACCTAAGCCATGTAGTTGGATTCCGACAAGGCACTTAGGGCTGAGGGAACCTGCGTAGCAACCGGTCATTAAAGTCAAGCAGGCACCTAAATGCTGAGCTGCACCAAGACCATTCAGCCTTGACTGACTGACTGGACTTTACTACTCAGTCATCTGAATTCATCCATTAGATGGATGAATCTGCCCATTCCAGTCTGCATGTTAACCAGTAATTAATGTTTCCTTGAGCAAATTCAAATTTTCAAGTAAAGGGGTTATTTTGCCAACAAGTATTGCAAAGCACCAGGCATTTCCAACAAACAGGACTGCACTGTAAATGCAGAATAAATCAGGAGAGAATGTAGCATTCTCCCATACTTTATCATCCACATTAAAACTGCAAGCTGTAGATCATGGCAGATAGAGAAGCATTTTCTCATTTTTAAAGAAGTCTATGCAAGGACCACATGCTGTGAAATATTATCTTTAGGGAGTTCTTTTGAAAAAAACAAATGGCCAATCCTGAAGATTAATACTTCATCTGATGTACTCAGGTTGTTAATCCCACCTCCTTCCTTCCATTGGCCCCGGTAGTGAATGTTTTCTGGAGAACTGCATGGAGCCAGATGGTTAACTATTGGAAATCTATACTAAAAAGATTAATGTTACCCCATGACAGGGATCACTCATTTGTAGAGATTTCCTAATACAAACGGTGACATTTGTTTATTCAGGCTGGCTGGATGAGCCGTACTCCGAGGAGAGCCTAATTAGTTCACAAAGATTTTCCAAACATCAGGGCCCCAGCTGCTGAGCCGCCGTTGAACATCTGAAAGAAAATTACACCCATCAACAGACATACCAGGAACACAGACATCCAGACACAGGCGTTTGGAGCTGCTCACCGGAACGCGGGACAGGGAACACTCGGCATCCCAGATGGCTCTAGCACACATCGGCGGCACCGGAGACACTCCAGGGCCAGGCGAGGGGGCAAAGTGTTGGAGCCCCGTGGTCACTGCTCTAGCAGTGCCACTGCACTGCTGCGTGTGGCAATGTGGACGCTGTCTCACCAACGCCGCTCCCTGCAGCCCGCAAAGTGGACTCGGCCTTCATGCGGCATGCACGCTGTCCCACAAACCCAGCACCCGCAGCGGTGGGGCAGTGCCTGCAGGACACCAGCTGGTCCACGCACCAGCTGCACGACGTCAACAGCACTTGCTACACCTCACGGCAGCCTTCTCTGCAGGAAGATAAAGGGACTGATCCGTCCAAGGCCACGGCAGCTTCCCAGGCACTCGCATTAAGCCCCGTGGCACTTGGGAGCACACGGAGCTCGTGCTCTGAAGGGCAGTGCGCACTTCAGTGCCATCGACCCCAGCAACGTGGGAGCACTTCCGCACACGCCTCCACAAAGCAGACGTGTGCGTGTGTTTAAACTTGAACCTACGCTCTGTTGAGATGAGACAGTCAAGAGAAGAGAGTGAAATCTAAACTGATGCGAGAAATGCTGCTTTTATCACCAAGCAACAAGGCTCTTCCATCAGTGGAAAGCATTATGACTAGGTGTTTCAGGGGGAAAAACATCTACTTTTCCTTTCCCCCAAAGGAAATAAAAAGTGAACAAAGCAAAAGAAAAACCATAAAAATTGAATGCTTATATATAAGCTGCACAAATGCTCAATTCATCAATATGGAAACGTGGCAGTCCAGAGATGGCGGCCGGGACAGATGCTCCCTTTGCAGATGGCTGCTGCGGCTGCCGGCTTCGCAAATGTGCGGCCAGTGGCTCCCACGCACAGGGCAGAAGCAGGAGCGGCTCCACCTCGTCGACCCAATCCCACGGGTGAGGAGAAGAAGGCAAAACGAAGCCCCCAAACCCTAGAGACAGCACCGCAATTGCATCGCTTCAGTGCTGGCTGACGAAGCAGCCAGCGCAGGGCAGGCAAAGCCTTCGGACGGGACAACACCTCCAGCCGACACAGCTAAGGGACACGTGTGTGAGACACCTTCAAACCCCCTACCTCTTACAGCATAGGATACGTTATATGTATCATATATCGTGACCGATTTCAAAAATTAGCACCTGACAAACAGGACCAGTAAAAATCACTATGTCTTGAGAAGGACTACAGCTACGTGGATCAGTAAAGAAAGGTCAGCTGTGCCAGGCCCAGCTAAGGAACAAGTGCTAAAGTGCACGAGGATATCGGGTTTGCTGTGTGCAAACTCCTACCACAAAACAAAAAAAAAAAAAAAGAGAAAGAACTTCCCTAACACGATAGGCAGAAATATATGGTTTGTGAAAAATACGGTTTGTAAAATACGTCAGACAGTAAAGGACCTAAGTTCCTACAAGGTCTGTAGGTCCTTCCTAAAAGGATCTAAACATTGCCACCTCCACTGTGTCTGCTACTCAGGAGATGAGAGGGAAACATTCGGCACCATCCCAGGGAAGCAAACGAACCAGCCTGGTGCCGGGTCCTCGACTTACATGGCTCTTGCTCCGAGCCCTGCCCACTGCCACCATCACCACAACGAGCACCATCACCACAGTGAGCACCATCACCACAACGAGCACCATCACCACAACGAGCACCATCACCACAGCGAGCATCATCACTGCAACATTAC